>JACXGI010015521.1:0-17373 GCA_016801175.1 Esox masquinongy
ACACACACACACACACACACACACACACACACACACACACAGGAACCCAGTTAGAGAGGGGGAGAAGAGAGCATAAAGAGAGGATAGGTGAGGGGGAGATAGCAGAAGGTGGATAGAGAGGCAGAGGAAGAGAGAGGGGGAGAGTGGGATGGGAGAGGAAAGGAACAAAGGTTAAAGGATCATCATCATTTCACTTCTTGGTAATCAAAACCCTCCACATTGGGAGGATTATGGTTATATCTCTCTGGGTAGTCACTGTAACACAACAGCCGCTCATCCACAACATGTTTTAACAAGCCCCTTGTCCTTTGGCAGCCTGATGCCCATAGTATATACTGTAGTGCACTTCTGTCTGACCTCAGCCCCCATAGGACCCTGTTAAAACTAGGGCACCGTGAAGAGTACAGGGTGCATTTGGGATACAGGGGGATGTTTGTATTGTCTTTAATGGGAAATCATGGAAATAGAGATGGTAATTAACATTCTCCTCCCTTAGTTAGCCAACCACGATTCTCTTTTAATAGCATCTTCAGAGCTACTCCACCCCTTATGCCCTATAGCCTCATAGACCCTGGTTGGAGACAAGCTATTTTATAGATAATCCTGATCAGTATATGCTTGTGGCCTTTCTGTTTCTCTCTGTGTGTGTGTGTGTGTGTGTGTGTGTGTGTGTGTGTGTGTGTGTGTCTGTCTGTCTGTTTGTCGATGTGTGTCTACGTGTGTATATGTGTGTGCGTTTCCTTTATTTTTGTTATTGGCACAGCCAATAGGTTTGTGCCTCAGAGGAAACAGAGGTTCGGACTTTAGGATCAGGATCATTCAGGATCAGTACTCACCCATCCTTGATGAGGTAATATTTAAGGGCCTGGTCTGCCTTGGCGCTGGGAGTAGCAAAGCAGCTCTCCACAAGAGCAGCCAATCCATCTACCTAACATCAGTGAAGTTAAAAACAAAGTGGAATTTAGATAGAAGTAATACATATAATAATTCCAGATACTGAGACAACAAATAAATGGTGATTCAAACTGCCAGGTAATCACATCCTATTCCCTATGCAGTGCACAGTACAGCATCTAGCTCTGATCAACAGTAGGGGACTCTGTAGGGAATGAAGGGCAATTTGGGAAGCTGTGCCCTACCTTCTCCCTTGGTTCCACCCCGAAGTACAGTGAGTCCTGCAGGTGAAGTTGTGGGGGGTCTCTGTAAGGCTCAGAGAACTCAGCACTCTTAAACAGCTCGAGCGAGAAAGGGAAAAGGCCCTTGGCGTGGCCTGCCAGCTCTAGGGCGGTGCTAAGGAGACTGGCCTGAGAGTCAAAAGAAAGAGAAAAAGGGTGATGAAGTGATAAAAAGAGAGGTTCAGAATAATGGTAAGAATAGTTGGGGCTGTGTAAATACAAATGGAATCACACTTAATTTTTAATGTAGTCTTAAAAAACTCTGTAATTGGCGGCGTACTGGCTTTTCACATTAATGCTTCTTGTGTTTGTAACACAAAGCAATGAAAAGGATAAAAACAATAGAGAAAAAAAACTTAATGAAAACAGAAATTATTTTCCAACTGATAATATTCACTGAACATGAGGGTGTACATGTTTCATAAATTAAAATGAAAAATTGTCAGAAAGGAATATTTACAAGAATCCATCAATTCTTTAACGTTGAACATTTATTCTGAAGGGCGTACTTTTAATTTGAAAGTTTGAGTAACAGGAAGTAGCCTACTCTTCTTACCTGGTAACCATCGGAGACCTCATAATGGCGTGGGAACTCACAGGTTACTGGTAAGAGCAGTTTGGAGGTGCGGATGATCATATCTGTGTTACTACCAGAACCTGGCCCCGGGTTGGACTTGGGTAGACCTGTTACCAGGTTGGTGCCCACAATCTTATCATCTATTACCTGGGATGGGAATCAGTCAGTCAATCACCTGGGGTTGGAATCAATCAGTCAATCACCTGGGATGGGAATCAATCAGTCAATTACCTGGGATGGGAATATATCAATAACCTAAAATGGGATTCCCAGTCAACATAACTATGCTTAGTACATTCTATGTAAAATTGGGTCTACAGGCTGGATTCTGGGAAATGGAATATGGTCTTGGGGACTAGGTTCTAGGCTATGGTCTAGGGGATTGGGCAGAGTTCTCCACTAATTGTCAGTCAGTTGAATCTGGTCTAGGGTACATGGTGTAGGGCATGGGGTTTAGGGCGTAGGGTGTAGGGCGTAGGGTTTAGGGCGTAGGGTTTAGGGTTTAGGGCGTAGGGTTTAGGGCGTAGGGTTTAGGGTGTAGGGTTTAGGGCGTAGGGTGTAGGGTTTAGGGCGTAGGGTTTAGGGCGTAGGGTTTAGGGCGTAGGGTGTAGGGTTTAGGGCGTAGGGTTTAGGGCGTAGGGTTTAGGGTCTACTCCCACCTCCACAACGGTCCCACAGGTCTTGAGGCTGAAGCGGAGGGTGATGTGAGTGCCGTTGGAGACGCCGCGGCATGAGGAGTTGGACAGGGAGAGCTCCAGACCCCCCACTAGGTCTTTAGGAACAGACACCTCTATGGAGCTGCTTCCACACTGAACCGGGACTGGACACACACACACACACACACACACACACACACACACACACAGACACAGACACAGACACACACACAGACACACACGGACAGACAGACAGACACACACACACGCAGACACTGAAGGGTGCTCTATGCGTAAAATCAGCATACAGTGTACATCAGCATATTTTGATACGGTTTTAGTCTGTGATTTCATCAGCCTTCCTCAGACATCCACATCCCTGATCTAGCATGCATCCCTGTGGGCAGCCAATCCAAAAGGTTGTCAGGGGCTACTGCTCCACAGCGTCTCTCCCCCACAGCGTCTCTCCCCCACAGCGTCTCTCCCCCACAGTCGGTCTCCCTCGGTGAAGGAAGGGCTGTCTCACCTTGGCAGGTCCGCCTGTCGTCTCCCAGCTCCAGCCCCCGAGGACAGAGGCAGCGGTACGACCCCGGCATCACGGCACAGCTGTGGCTGCAGCCTCCGTTGTTGTTGTGGCAACCTGCTATTTCTACAGGGGGAGGACAAGGGGAGGAGGTGGAGAGAAAAGAGGGAGGAAGAGGAGGAGGGAGAGGTAGGTGAGGGGATGTAGGTCAGTCAGATTTTTCCGGTTGAACTCTTGCACACACACTCACACACTCACACACACACACACATACATACACACACAGGGAATAATGGGTAATGTAGTACACCATGCTAAATACCTGACCTACACACACAGGGAATTATAGGTTATGTAGTACACCATGACCTACACACACAGCTGGTGGTTTGACTGTACCTTTGCAGGTGTGTCCATCGTCATCCAGAACCCGGCCCGGTCCACACTCACACTGCCTGGATCCCTTGGTGTTGACACACACCTCCGCACAGCCTCCGTTCCCCTTCTCACATTCATTCACATCTGGGGAGAAGACACACTCAGCAGCAAACACACACACACACGTCTAACTACAAATCTACCGATCCCAAACCTGACCTTAACCCTAGCATGACCCCAGCATGGGCTCCACCATTTTACCCTTACTATAACATCATAACATTTCCAGTAAAATGTCATTGTCAAATGTTTGAAGGGTTTCTCTTGACAGAGCCATTTATTTTCAACTCTGATTCAATTTCAAGTAGCCTCTCTTGTCTTATTGAATGAGTGCTTTAATAAATTCACATTGATTTGTGGATGAAATCAGAGAAAATGAATGAGAAATGAGAGAATATAGAGAGTAAAGGAGATAATGAAACAGAAAGAAACAGAGAGAGTAGAGGAACAGTAGTAGGAAAGAGGGTGAATAATAAATCTGCATCCAAAAAGGCATCCTTTTCTCAATATTGTGCACTTTCACAGTAAAAGACATTGGGCGCCATTTCAAATGCAATAATAGAAAGTCCCCAAGTTTCTAGAATAATCCTAGCATGCCTGACACCCTCCTTAGATAATGTACATAGTGAAGAACCACTTCCTTCCTCACTCCCTAGTTAATTACTTACAGTAGTACATTCAATCCCTCCCTCTCTCCATCTCTTCATCCCCCTGTCAGCCGGTCTGCCTGCCTGTCGCTCTGTCACATCTGGTATGTCACCCCCCCCCCATTAAGATATATCTGTTTGTCAGGTCTCTATCTACCCCCCCCCACCAAAACATGTCTGTTTGTCATGTCTCTATCTACCACCCCACCGCTCACCCAGACATTTCTGTATTTCAGCCCCCCCCCAACAAGACATGGCTGTTTGTCAGGTCCCCCCCCCCAACAAAGAAATGTCTATTTGTCAGGTCTCCCCTCACCCCCCACCAAGACATGTCTGTTTGTCAGCCCCCCCCTCCCCCTCACCAAGACATGTCTGTTTGTCAGGTCCCAGGGTGGTGCCAGGAGGACAGCGGCAGTCTGACTGGGGACACTGGGGTCCCCTGCACTCCGCCTCATCACATATATCATAGAAATCTACAAAACAGAGAGGACATGGACATACAGACGTGGTACATAGGGTATATCTAAATAAGGTATATCTACAGACAGACAGAAAGTCTGGGCAGACGAACGCACACGCACACACACGGACACACGGACACACACATACACACGCACACACACACACACTCACGTCCGCAGTAGACATGGAAGCAGACAGAGGGTCTGGGTAGGCGGTAGACATAGTATCCTCCAGTGCAGGCCTTCACGTCAACACTGGCGTTCCACTGACAGCAGTTGTCATTGAAGCTGGCACACACGGGCAGGGTGATGATGCCGTCCTGAGGCTGGCAACGGAACAGGGTCGAGAATATAAAAAAAAAAACATGCGTTATATTGACCTTTTGATCAGAAGTAATAACAGTCCCTGTGGTGTTATTGGGTCGTGGTTCCTAATCATTACACTTTCAAGTCTGTGGATCGGTGTCTTTCATAAAGATGGAGAGACTTGACATCTGTGTGTCAGGGCCTTTATAACGTCTGCTCCAGCACGCGTAGTACCACTGAAGCCATTACCGTTCAGCACATTTCAGTATAATTTATTGGCTGCCCTCCTGATGATGTGATTAGAATCATGATCATGTTGGTCAACTGGGTTATCTGGAGTGATCAGCCAATCAAGTTGGAAGTTCCACCCAGGTGACAACATTAAAATGGTGGACACCATTGATAGTGAGGGCTGGAACCTATATATTTTTTATTAAACATCACTAAGAACACGTTAATAAAGATCTCAGTTGTCAAACAATATTTACAATGTTGTAGTTCTTCTGCCGATAATTAGTGGTAATGTTGACTTTTGTAGCTAGTGCGCAATTAAACAAATTATTCCTTAAATGGTTATGTCTTCTCCCACAATTACCCAGAACTGACCCCTTTACATGGAAACAGTCTGATATAAAGTCTCCTAAAAACATGCCACATGCTTCACACGCTTAACAACCTAAGCATCAATGCACTTCTTTATTTTCAAATAACCCTCCTGTATCAAAATAACAATAGAAACGCTAATAAATTGACACTCACTTCCCCCTATACAAAAAAAACAGACAACTTGATGGTCTTGAATCTTGCTCCGCCTCCTCCTACCAGCCTCAAGCTCACCCGCCAACTTCGCGTAACCCCTTGAGCCCTCCTACCTCCGGGTGGCTTCCATTGAGCCAGATGGGGGCGTGCGTTCCACAGTGGTTCTCGGCGATGCAGAAGGTGGGCATGGCATCGCCCGCCATCCCGGTGAAGCGATACCACTCCCCTGAAACGTGGTTGTCACACAGGGGCACGCCTGATGTGCTGTTGACGTGAAACTCCGTGTTTCGCCAAGGCTCGTTAAGGCTGATGTAGGCGGAGCACGGGTCCAGCACTGGTGGGGTGGGGGGGGGGGACAGCAGTGCTTCACGTAAACATATTTAAGCACTAGATGTTGAAAGGTTGAAATAGAGATAGCAGTGCTTCACATCAGACCGTTCAAGCACAAGAAGAACAAGGAGAGACTGAGTCAGCAGCTTTCGTGACGTAAACATTTTCATAATGCCTTGTAGTCATCCATCTGCACCGTAAGTGACAACTCAACAAAATGGAACAACCGATTTTTACATCCAAGTAATTTAGTGGACTCTCATTCAGAGTGACTTACAGTAGTACACTGTCATCAGTAGTACACTGTCATCAGTAGTATACTGTCATCAGTAGCACACTGTCATCAGTAGCACACTGTCATCAGTAGCACACTGTTATCAGTAGCACACTGTTATCAGTAGCACACTGTCATCAGTAGTACATTGTCATCAGTTGTACATTATCATCAGTAGTACATTGTCATACATGGCCAGCATGGGACCCTTACAAAATTTGAAGAAAACAGTTTGTGAAATCAACAACACACTAGAAAAAAGCCAAACTAAGGCCATGCGTCAAAATTGTTTACTTCTTTCAGCAACAGCAGCACCAGTCCACGACATGGCTTTAGGACAATATGTAGCTTGACTTAATGACACTATTTATAAATAAAAATTTCAGAACTGTGCGTGTGTGAGTGTGTGTGTGTGTGTGTGTGTGTGTGTGTGTGTGTGTGTGTGTGTGTGTGTGTGTGTGTGTGCATGCGTGCACCTTCCTGCAAGGGTTTGTGTTTACTTAGCGGACAGTAATTCACCTGGACAAACTAACCAGTTGATTTAAAACAAGTGCTTTTTCTTTCAGTAAAACAAATCACCAGCTGTCTAATCAGCTCTTACTAACAAAGACAGTGAAAAAGACTAAGTGCCTCTAACAATAAGGTCTGTCAATACTGGACATTTCCAATCCAGTTGTGGTGTAGAATCAGGAGAAACAAAGTGGATCCCCAGTAACACCTCATTCCCTTTGTAGTACACTAGTTTTGATTAGGTTGCACTGGGCTGTAAGCAAACTACTGCAATAACAATCAATAGTCCTCTACTCTTCATCTATTTCTTTCCAATCTTATCTCTCTCTCTCTCTCTTACTTCCTCTTTCTAACTCTCTTTCTCAGTCTGTGTCCTTTGTCCCTTTCCTCTCTCTGTAACTCTCTATCAACTAATTAAAAGAACATAGCACACAGTGTTGTTGGCAGAGAGGTCGGGAGGACTGATGAGGAACCGAGAGGAGGAATGACAAGTGAGATAAGGAATGGCGAGAGAGAGATGGAGACAGGAGAGAAGGGAGGAGCAAGAGGAAAGACAAGAAATGAGAGGAGTTATTTAGAAGGATTGAGTAGATAGACAAGGAACAAGGAGAGATGAGAGAAGGAGAAAAGACACAGAGACAGACACAAACAGACACAGACACTCAGAAAGACAGACACACAGACAGACACCCAGATACAGACACAGACACACACACACATGCACACACCATTCATGTTCACACACACACACCACTCATGTTCACACACACACACACACACACACCACTCATGTTCACACACACACACACACACACACACACACACACGCACCACTCGTTCACACACAGCCCCCGAGTCATGTTAGCAGTTAATTATCCAAAAGGCAAGTTCCCTGCAGAGAGGAACAGACCATGTTTTATAGGCACTCCAACACACTCACATACACACACACACACACACACACACACAAGCCTGCGGACAAACACACACAGAAACACTGATAGATGGTCTGAGAGTGGACTAACAGGGACTATCGAAACCAGCATTATGGCCCTAAACTCCGTCTGTCACCACCGTCTGTATGTGTGTGTGTGAGTCCATCCATCCACTAATTGTATATCCATCTAAATGTCCCTAGCGGGAAACACACACGTCATGAATCAGTTTTTACTGAACTGGATTCCATCCCTCCGGGTCACGTTTCTCTGAGAGCTACCAGGAGGTGTAATGGCTAGCTATAGAGCCCGCATAAAGCCAACGGCCCCATTGAGCAACGCTGTGGGGTTACCACGGAGGAACACAGGCCCAGCTGACTCAGGTGGATGTATGCTAATAGCGGCATTAAATCCTGAAGACAGCCGAGGCACAGTGAAAGGCTGCGGCCATTAAAGAACCAGGGTGCCCGGGGGGCAGAACGGAACAGTACTAAGGATCCCCTTTACCATTCTCCCCCGCCCGTAATAGTCTATGGACTGCTGGGCACGATACGCTTTCACAACAGACAATAAAAAACATGTGAATTAGATCTCCCCCACAATGTTTTCTGAGCCCCATAGCATGTCTACACAGGAAGCGCACCGTAAGAGCATGGATAACTGGACTACTGCACGTGTCCAATAGAGTCGTCTTCAGTCCCTGACCGGAAAAAAAGTGAGTTCAACAGGACTGTTAACGACAAGTAACAACGACTGTTAACCACAAGTAACATGTTCACCTATAACGCAACACATGTAACAGTGAGTGTGGAGACACAGGCGGCTGGTGGCACCCCCATTTTGGAGGACTGCTTCGAAGTAAGGGCATGAATGGGATTAGCGGAACACTGTGGACGTGGTGATACTCACCCATGGCCGCAGCGACGTGAGACTCCAGCAACAGGACAATAAGCAGGAACAACATCATGTCGAGGAACGTTTCAGGTTCTCCCGAATCCTACAAATATCAATCTGTCCAAAGACTGCCCGATGTCGCGTGATTACTGAAGGCTGAGTTGCTTTGGTTAAAAGCTCCTACTGGAATGGCTTATATTATTATTGGAATTATTATGACAGGGTGTGTGTGTGTGTGTGTTCGTCTGTGTGAGGGGAAAAAAATAGGGCCTTTATAGACCGAGAGTTTATCGTTGTAAATAGGGTTTGGCCAGGAGTTGTTCGGGGGGGGGTCTCACCTTGACATGTTAGGTTCAGTGACAGCACCATCCTCCCATTGTTTCAAATTCCCGAAATTAATTTGTACAGTTTGAGCACAACCGACACGCATATATCAGCCTAAATGTTAGCAGACTTGGTTCCATTCAGCTTAAACCTTAACCAGACTTGGTTCCATTCACCCTAAACGCTAGCAGACTTGGTTCTGGATGTGCACATCACTATATTTCTTTATAATCTGTAATCATACATAGCCTATATCGATCTTGATATTCTCTTTCATACTATCTCTCCTTTCTCTCTCTGTATCACACTTATCTTCTCTCTCTGACTTTATTACAGTCCTATCCAGTTTACAGTATGTTTCTCTCAAAGTCATCCACAATTCTGTCATTTTATCTTAGTGATTTGTTCTGGGTGATGTCACTTTTCACTGTTATGTCAATTTTCACTGTTATGCTGATGACACACAGTTGTATATTTCAATGAAACGTGGAGAAGCCCCAAAATTATTTACTTCGGAAGCATGCGTTTCAGATACTAGAAAGTGGATGACGGAAAACTTATTGCTTTTAAACTCAGGAAAAATAGAAATGCTCGTTTTAGGACCCAAGAAACAAAGACTTTTGTTGGCAGATCTTACAGTGAACCTCTACAGTTGCATGGCCGTATCTCAAAAAACAAAGAAACCCCTGCGTTACCCTTGACCCTGACCTCTCCTTTGATGAACACACACACACATATATATATGTCTACCTGACACAGCCAGAAGAGGACTGGTCATCCCTCCGAGCCTGGTTCCTCTCTAGGTTTCTTTCTATATTCCGGGATCTTTTAGGGAGTTTTTCCTAGCCACTGTGCTTCAACACTGTTGTTGTTTGCTCCTTGGGGTTTCAGGCTGGGTGTTTTGTAAAAGCACTTTGTGACAACTGCTGATGTAAAAAGGGCTTTATAAATACATCTGACTGATTGATTCACAGTCTTAAGTCATTATACTTCCTTTTCCAGGTGAGTCTGGAAAAAAACAGAACAGTAATGTAATTGTAACAGCATTAGCACCATCCATTTGATGGACAACTGTAGGTGTCCCATGGTTTCTCACGAGGGGAATATTGTTCTGCAGCAACAGGGAACAGGCATTGTTGCGCGTGTGTTATAATTACTTTCACCAGGTGGGTGAAATGACAAGCCCTTTTAGAAACCTTGGATTTAATTCAACTTTGTTCAATTTTTGTTCCGCATAGGACATTTCCAGGGACAAAGGTGATCCCTCAGGATCCCTCTGACGTGGAGGCTTTATAAAGACCGCACAATAGAAATGTAAAGGTTACTGCAGACTGAGCAGACGCTCAGTACATCCCGGGGACGCGGTCTCTGCGGAACTCGAAATATCAATCACGCTTGCAATGCCGAACCTTCAGGTATACGGGTTTGAACAGAGCACAAGGCCTTTCTCTGCGGAACAGACGGGCAGACCGGGGGTGTAGCTGGCTTAAGAATGACGCTTTTGTAACCCCAAGGTTGTGGGTTCAAATCCCACGGGAGGTCAGTCTTCAAATACTCTGTGCACTCACTACTGTACGTGTCTGCAAAATGGCTGAAATGGGGACGAATGACGTGCAGATTTTGAATGTTACAGTCTTCTACCCTACAAGTGCGTACTCCTTGACTCTTTTTCATGGAATGGTAGGCTATAAGACACACAGGGAGTGAGCAAGTGCACACTTGAGGAAAGGGAATGTCTTTTTTTTACCCTGGTTTGAATGCAATGTTATAAAAAGGGTTATAAAATACTCTTAAAAAATAAAAGGAGGCTTTAGGGGTTATTGAAATGAACACTGGGGGAACCGCGATGGGTTCTTAGAGAAACCTTTTAAAATGGTTTATGTGGTATTGCCAAATTTAAAGATCTCTTTAAAGATCTCCTGAAGGATAATCTAGAAACCCGTTCTCATTACATTGTAGTTATAGTATATAGTGGTTACCTGGGGAAGCCAGACAGTTCTGAACCTGTAAAAGATTATGGTCGATTCAGTGTCCGATGGGAAGCTGGTCCTATAGACTGACTTAGGGAGGAGCAGGTTATTCTGCAGTCAAACCCTTGGAGTCTTTAATCAATGAGCTATTAGGGCAGAGGTGTCAAACCGGTTCCACGGAGGGCCGAGTGTCTGCTGGTTTTTGTTTTTTCCTTTCAATTGGAGCCCAACTGAGACCAAACACAACCAGGTGAAGGAAGACCTTAACTAATTAGTGGCCTAATTAACCAATCAAGCACAAGGTGCAAGAGATAACCTGCAGACACTTGGCCCTTCGTGGAACTGGTTTGACACCTCTGTATTAAGGAGAAATGAGATGGAACGCTTTAAATGTGACCAACAGTATTCTGATGCAATTTCCTCTTCCGGAGGCACACACCTCCATTTTTACTCTCCCTCCATTGGTCATTGGGTTATCTACAGAGGTTAGCATTGGAACCAAGCCAGGTATCCCTTGTGCCACTTTGCCACATCCCTTTTACCACTACGCTACATCCCTTGTAATACAATGCAGCCCAGACACACCCCTTCTATATACACGCAAAAACAAGAGCAGACAGACAGACAGACAGAAAAGTCTCCTATTGTTGAAGCGGATCTGGTCTGATTTCTGCTATCTCAGAAGGATGTCCAGCAGATTCAGGAAGGACAGGAGGCCAAGGACAACCGGAGAAGCAGGTCAAGGATGTGCCGTTCTAACTGGTAGTAAACATGTATGGTTGACCTGGTTCATGTCAGCAGACAGAACTAGAACTTGCTTGCACTGCGTTGCCCTAAAAAGGGCCCTGACAGGGTCAGACAGTTGAACAACATGAGGCTTTTACAGATCGAGTTCTAGTCTTCAAACATCCATAAGTATATACAATGAATTACAGGATGACATATTCAATGAATGCGCAGTACGAGGGACGTGTGCTAATCATTACAATTGACGACAAAGTTCTGTAACACCTAATGTGAAGGGTACTGACATGAGCATTTATAACACATTCATAAAACATACATCGGGTCTTTGAAAGCAGTATACGAGCCTCTCTAGGGGAAGGCTGTTGACCTCAACAAATGAGGGATCTTGTTCTAGCTCGTCATCATTACTACATTCACAAACAGTGGCACTTCTCTTATTAATGTTACATACCTAAATGAATGACTATTCTGTAGACATTTCAAGCACAAAAGTGATGGGCACTGCACTTAAACGTGGACTCAGCAATAAGATGTAGAGGGCAGAAACAGATTTATCGGAGTCCACCTTAAAATACAGCAGTACTGGATGGTGGAGACACAAATTAGACAGGGACAATCGGTTTCCAAAAACTGGATCAGAATTTTATTGATAACTGAATTACATTTCTCTTTTATACATATTTCATAAATGATACAGGATTTTACATTTTTTTTGTTGCCAACATTACAGCATCCGATGTCAACGGAAAAAAACAAAAAATGTCTGAATGAATGGAGAAACAAAACACATCACTTAAATCCTAAAACTCAGTTTCACTCCTCTTTTAGGCATTTTTATACTGCTTTATTTTTTATATTTATATAATTTTGAAAAAAAGGATAGAAATTCAGAACAACAACGCAGACAATTCAAAAATTAATAAATGTGTGTTTCGGATAAGAACGAAAAAAGGATGAGGCTAAATTAAAAGTAGAAGGAAAGAAAGTAAAAATTGGGGAAATAAAGAGGTGTTTTTTCTTTCATGCTGATAACGTGTGCTGCCATTTTGTCTAAATGCTCTAGGACAGGAAGTGACTCATGATGGGGTCAGAGGTTACAGGTCACAGGGATGGCAGACACTGGCAACGCATAACTAGGGACCCAGAAGGGTGGCATAGTGGTTGTGGAAAGGAATGGCTATCCAAATGCCGCGGGCTGTGTTCATTACGCACTAAGCAAAAGGAAAACAACTGATACAGGGGTGGACTACTCAGGATTCACCCAATAAGAAACTTTTATTCTTGCTCTCAGTTGCTAAACGTTTCCAGGCGTGCGCCCTAATGAACACGCCTCTTGACTGTTACGACCTCCCAAAGACCAGGTGCAGAACTACACTGGGGGGGCCATGAGGGAGGAGTGGGGGATGCGTGATGGGGGGTACGGTGGGTTGGCGGGGTCAGACACACATCTGGTGGGGCTGATTCTAACAACGGAGAGATGACCCTGTGTCATGCCCAGCAACTAGGAATCTCTACAAACAACGTTCTTTTAAATGATCTTTGCACTATTTGTTTTTAATAAATCATCTTTTTATTTGTCTTTATTTTGTACATAATTCCCCATGTAAACATTACATTCATGCAACACCCGTTTTTATAATAAAGTTCCCTATATCGGATATATTTTGGTTTTTAAAAAATAAAAGGCAGTGAAAGGTGGATGATGACCCCTAGGGTGGATGATGAACCCTAGGGTGGACGATGACCCCTAGGGAAGAAGAAAGGAACCAAGGCATTATGAAAAAGGAGAGGAGTCTCGATCTGGTGTGTTTAGTGGTGTGTGTGGTTATTCCCAGCTCCTCAATCTGTGCGTGCGTGTGTGCACGCGTGCGCACTGTGTTCAGCCATGAGAAAGAGGGATTTACAGCAGTTGATAGAAGTGACTTGGACAGAGAACTGTCATTGATTTAGACTGATATTGATCAGAGTGATGAAGGAGGGTCATAGATGTGTTGCTCTGCTCTTTGACCTCTTTTAACTTACACTCTCTCTCCATTGCTCTCACACACAGGCACGCACACACACGTACATTTTAACCCTTGGGATATTATGAGATATGATCGTTTCCCACAGCAGTTCAGTGTGTCCAACAGACTAGATAGACACAGTCCCCTCCAATCCAGCCAAAACTACCTTGGGCCACCCAAAGAAAACGCATGGCCATGTCCTAGCCTTACAGAACCCCAGAGGAAACGCATGGCCGTGGGCCTAGCCTTACAGAACCCCTGAGGAAACGCATGGCCGTGGGCCTAGCCTTACAGAACCCCACAGGGAGCGCATTGCCGTGGGCCTAGCCTTACAGAGGAGGACACTACAAACTGTAGTAGGGACTTAGCCACCAATTCATTATTTTCCTTTTATTATATAAGATAGAGGTTGAAATTGGCTAAGGGCTACATGACTCAACCCCCCCGCAAGTTCAGCTTACTTACAGAAACAGAATATCAATATTTACTTTTGTTGTTTTTCAGAATTAGCTGGCACTAACTCGTCGATCCCGTCCTCTAGTGAACGGCCGGGAGACAAAACATAGATATGGCTTTGTACCACGTAACGTCAGAAATGTGTACCACGTAACATCAGAAATGTGTACCACGTAACGTCAGGAGTCATGTCCGACATCAATCACGCGTCTTCTTTCCACTATCTGAGACATCCCACCTGAGACATCCCACCTGAGACACCCCACCTGAGACATCCCACCTGAGACACCCCACCTGAGACATCCCACCTGAGACATCCCACCTGAGACATCCCACCTGAGACACCATCTATTTACACTCTATTTTTCTACAGTACTAGTCTTATATATTTTTTCTAGGCTGCAGTAGTATGTCAGATATCAGACCCCAGGACCGACTAACTTATCCCATGGAGGGGTTAGGAGGGGTGAGTTGAGTGTTTGCTGGTTCTGCCAATTGGTGTCCAATTAAAAACCTAGACAACCAGGGGATCTACTTACTAATCAGGGACCTTAATTAATCTGTTAAGTGCAAGGTAGGAGTGAAATCCTGCACCAACCTGGCCCTACATTGAATGACAGATATCATATGTCATATGTGAGTGTGTGTTTTGGAGGTCAGCATGTTGTACCGCCCCTGTTTCGCCATAGGTTCCTTGTCTTCGGTCCTAAAACACCTCGCACACACACAATTCAATAATCTGCAATCTACAAGCATGCCTGGGGCAGCGTCTACAGACACCCACTTAAATGTCTAGTCATATTCATGTGTCTGTATATTCAGTTAATGAGGCAGGCTACTGTAGTCAAAAGGAGAGGGAATACAGAGGAATTGTACAAGGCCAGAACCACCCAGACGTCAAGTCTTCTGTTTTTGCAGCCCTCTAAACATTTTCACCAGTGCCTCGTCCTACTTTAAATCAGAGTTCATGCATCACACGTTCACAGCGGTCTACTGTTCTGTAATTATCTCTCCGCTGAGGCGAGCAAGCAGAACGTTTGTACCAGAAGTTATTCTAAGATCTCATCTACTCTCTGGCTGTCTGTAATGGCTACTCATGCAAATAGGATAAGTGTTATGTTGTTGTGGGAAAAAAACTAAAGGCATGTAAGGATGTGTATATCAACAGTATTTCTGTTTGCGTGTGAGACAGAGAGTGAGACAGAGGACATTGATATGAAAAAACTGCTTGGCTGAGAATTCATAAACGTAAAGACATGGTATATAAACACACAACTACTTCAAGATGTTCAGCTCGTCTCCTCACGGACTCCTGGACCTCCTCTTCCTCCATTGTGTTTGATTGTATATTATTTTTCATAACAAATATAGTATGGCTTTCAAAATAAAAGTGCCAAAATATTTTTTTGGAATAATAGAACACACAGTGATGTTTTTGTCGGTACTACGGAACTCTTCCAATGTCGCCGCAGCCTGGCGAGCATGTAACAGGAAACAGGAAGTTGACAAGAAGTCAACAACAGGAAGTGGAAGTGAGGCATGGTCACCTGACCTCAACTGCATCTGTTAACTCCCTGTAAAGGCTGTGACAGGTGGATGGCCTCTTCATAAAGCTCCTTGTCGTTATAGCAACATGCTCGGGTGGCAGCTGTCCATCAGGCAGCGGGGAGTGGGGGGGGGGGACTCAGGAAGGATAGGGCTGGCCTCAGCCAATCAGACGACACAAGAAGGGTAGGGCTGGTCAAGGTCAAAGTTCAAGGTCACCTGGAGGTCACACAGCCCTGTTCTCTGTGCATGCAGAGGTCAAAGAGCGCTGGTTAGTCATCTGGGGGAGGAGCTAGAAGAGATGCATCCTTGTAAAGTGGATCCATGTGATAAAGTCCCTCTGTGGGTGTGGCCACGCCTGACAGGAGTGGCCTGTTTACAGTCTGAACGCTCCAGCTGCATCATGGACCTAGCTGGCCCGTAGATTCAGATATAGCCATTTGGTGGTTGATGCCTTGGGGCGTTGTCACACACACTCACGGATGTGTCCATCTTTCTGGCTCCTCCCTCACGTCAGCTGTAGCTCCTCCCACTGTAGCGTGTCACTTCCTGTATGTCCCCTAAAGCTGTCCTCCTACAGGCTATCCTTCTGTCTGGAGTCCTGTGGCGTTTCCATAGCGTCCATTGATCTCAGCCACAAAAGGAATTCTGTTTTGGTTCTTTTTTGATGCCAAAACTTGTCATTAGATGTTTTAACTTGCCTATCCAACTTTTCAGTTGAAAAACAAAACAAAGAGGGGGAGGTATGTGAGATCACTAAAGGGATGGGTTTGTCAAAAGAGAGGGAGGGGTGGAGGAGTAAAGTTGGAGGGTGGACGGACAGTGAGAGAAGGAGAGATGCAAGAAAAGAGGGTTGGGGAGGAGAGAGGGCCAGAGCAGGAAGGGAAGGGAGGAATCACTCTTCCTATCAATCTTTGCCGGCTGCAGTGAGCTGCTGGACAGGGAGTTGGAGCTGTAGAGGGTCTCTGAGACGCTTCAGATCTAACTCCACCTACACATGGGAAGACAGAGGGAGTAGAGACAGAGCGGAATGCAGGGAAAGAAACAGAAAGAAAGACAGCAGGAGAGAGAAACATAGGGACAGAAGGGTATTAGAGAAATAATATTATGAGGACTGTGTGAATTCCTTCTAGATTTCACAATGCAGGCAAATAGATTCCCTGGCACTTCTCCTTAATAATTCACAATTCCTCCTCACATACATAAACATTTTAAATAAATAATTGCAGCATCTTGTTATTTGTATTTTCAATATAGACACCCATTTTAATAAACCCATTTTAATAACCCTAACTTTAATTTTGAAAATAAAGATTAATGACGTGGATACCCCAGGGCTAATGCTTGTGTTGAACAGCCTGGGGCCAAAATAACTGCAGGAAAACCAGCAGCCATCAATGACCTTGCTGCACAGTGGTACTAGCAAATGGGCCAAGTTATCAGAAACAAACTTATTCTTTGATATTTGAGGGACGTCCCTGACCAACTGCTGTTTTCATTTCCTGTCATAAACAATAGATGTGATTCAGATCTGGACTCTCTGCTAGGCTCCAAGAACAATCCAGCATCGGTCGTTACCATTCACAGATGATTTTTTTTTTTTTGTTATGGGTCGTTTGCACACCTGAAAGACTCATAACTCATAACCTCTGAAAGACTCATAACCTCTGAGAGACTCATAACCTCCGAGAGACTCATAACCTCCGAGAGACTCATAACCTCCGAGAGACTCATAACCTCCGAGAGACTCATAACCTCCGAGAGACTCATAACCTCCGAGAGACTCATAACCTCCGAGAGACTCATAACCTCCGAGAGACTCATAACCTCCGAGAGACTC
>JACXGI010015522.1:0-17310 GCA_016801175.1 Esox masquinongy
GCTATACCTCAACTGACTTTGTTACTCAGGGGAATGGGGGGGGGGGGGCTGATATACAGAGTAGGGAGGTTTGCATTGAACATTGGTTTGCGCTGTGTAGCGGATTCTTACGGTCATTGTTTGAACCCAAACGGCAGGCTGCGACCAGAACAGGCTGACCCATCACATGGAACAACACTGTCAGAATAGAGCCGTGGATTCAAACTCAGACAACACTGTGCTGGTGCTAAGGGTGATTAGAGTGAGTCATTAAAAATACAAATGAAAGCCTGGGCGGGGGGAAAAAAAATCGGTCTGGTTCTTCGCAGGAGGTGAATAAGCAGAGATTCAGCCACTGTGTCTTCCAGAATCATCCAAACCCACACAATCTATATCTATCTGCACATTTCAAAACTATCTGCACATTCTTAGTTAAAGGATGTTTTATCAAAATACAAGGATGTTTAACCTTAATACAAATATATTTCCCCTCAAACAGTTGAAAGCAATCTTGTGCAGTCAAAACAACCGCATGCTTTCATTGAAAAGCGCAGTAACACATTCCCTTTCTGCAAACTTATCTTGACCATCACTCTTTATGAGAATAAAGCCAAGAAAATCCAGACTCAAAACATCCAGGAAGATAATCACTCGCCTAATATACTGTACTTTAAGAGATTCAAAACATCACGACTGGAATGCCACCAATTTCACTCAAAAATGGGCTGTAACAGTATCTCAGAGCTCAGTGGTGTGTGAATATTGTGCTATATTTAGCAGGCCAGGCTTCATGCGATTACTGGGGTGGTTGAGCAAATACCAATGTTCATCAGTAAACACAAGCCCACAGTGAAACACGCCTAGCCCTCCTCCTCGCCACCACCGGATCTGATTTTAGCTTAGAACAGTGAATGGGACCACTATAAGCAGCACAACAAACATCCTCTCATCCTGCTGTCCACTACTGTTGATGCATTTTCAACCCATTTAACCAGGAATAAGCCTTGAGGTTAAAATTGGATTATTGTATAGCCTATCAATGACCTTGGTTATATAATACAAATACATGTATGTACATACAAACCTGCATATGCATATACATTACATATATACACGCACACACACGCACACGCACGCACACACACACACACTTTTGTTTTTTGAAAGCACACAACCCACTTATCTTAAGTAGCAGGATGCTTTCGAATGCTAATTGACTGTAAATAGCCACTTGCATTAGCTACAACAGACCTTGAGGAATATATCATGAAGAGAAATGCTTGGCCTGTAAGCATTGGATGAGGGGGGAGAGATAGAATGGATGGGGGGAAAGAGATTGGATGGGAAGAGAGAGAATGGATGGGGGAGAGAGATAGAATGGATGGGGGGAGAGATAGAATGGGTGGGGGAGAGATAGAATGGGTGGGGGAGAGAGAGAGAATGGATGGGGGGCCTTTATTTCAGTCAGCAGGATCAGAGCTTTCCTTCTCTACTGTACAAAAGCACAGAACGTCCAGTTAAAACGACACAACCTTGAAAACATTTTAATAAAATGCTTCATTAACCCATCCCATTAACCTGTTCTACTCTTAAGCACCATAAAATTAATGCATGTATTTAACCAGGCCTACCTACACTAATAAATGAAGGCGTATCCGCAGGGTTTCTTAACAGTTAGCCTGGCTCAACCAGATTGAATGCTGCGCACAATGGTGAATACGTACGGTACAGTGCTCAGTTTGGTTTAACCGGGCTACCTGACAGAACCTACAGACATAATCCTGACGGGACCAGACTGCGTTGACGTTGACGCTCCATCCACAAGCAGTACTGGCCATCGCGGATGGCTTGGTCGACCACTCTTTGATTAAATATGAAAATACTTAATCTCAGGCTTGTCTAAATACATGCATCAGTTCAATTAAGTGGCCAACACTTAATTGAACTGATGCATGTATTTAGACAAGCCTTCCCTCCTTTGTCTGTGTGTTTCCTTGAACATGTAACCCCTCGTCCAACTAGTAAAAGCAAGTTCATTTTCAGTCAAATGCTGGTACAGTGCAATATTGACCATCGACTTACACTGCTGTGAACTCAGCTCTCCACTGCGCTCTGATTAAGGGCTAAGCTAAGTGGCAAAGCGAAGACTGAGTGAGATTAAGACTCAACTAGGCTTAAACTAAGACAAATTAAGCTTTATGCTAATAACAGATGGAACACATGAAAGCACATGTTGTACATTTCCTCAAGTATTGTTCAGTTTTCTGTTCAGCGTTAACTCAAGTAGTGCAAAATATGATGTTGCCCGGAAAGCACATCGAAGCGCTTAAATAATATGACCGGTTATCGAAAGAAACACACTTAAATGTGACTCCAATCAAGTACTCTAGTTCATTTGACTTCTTTTTTATTTATTTATGGAAAAAAGGTGGGAGAGGGAAACCAAATAAAAAAAAATAAAGATTTCTACAGAAAACCAGTATAGAATTGAGATGTTCAGGTTGAATTCACGTCAGACCCTTGCTGCAGAGCAGTCCTGCAACTAGCAGATTAAGTCTCAGACTCAGAAGGCCACGCGATCTCTGGAGGCGGCTTAGTGTTACCCAATGAAAGTCTCAGACTGATTCAATCTCCGTCATAAAAATGCATGGCCTTCGGTGATCAAGCGCCGCGGCTGCAGAATGGGTCCTTGGGGCACACTGTCGGTGGACTCGGCCCGGCGCTCCTCATCTGGAGAGAGAGAGAGAGAGAGCACGCCGCCGGCAGACCCCATCACTTCCCCAGAGGGTCACACAGCCTTTCATCCCTTTGAGGTTGGGACTTGTGATAACGTCAGGGAGCCGCGCGGCACGGTCGCAAGGCGTTCAGCAAGGCACTTTCAAAACGTCATGAGAGAAGAAGCCTTCTCTGCCAGTGGGATATGATTGTCACGCTCACACGCACACGCACTCATGCACGCACGCGCACGTGCGCACGCACACGCGCGCACACACGCGCACACACACGCGCACACACGCGCACACACGCGCACACACGCGCACACACACACACACACACACACACACACAGGCTCACCTTCAATTAAAGTCTCAATCAGTCTGCGGCCAAAATGGTCCTATAAACAGAATATCTTTGTAATATACTAAACTATTAGCTGCTTTTGATTACCATAGCACAGCCTAAGGGTCTTCACATAAGACGCTAAAGGGAGGGATTATTTCCCAAGTAAATTAATGGGAAAATGAAATGAAAATAAGTCAATTTACTATGGATGAAATCCCATTTCCAAGCTACACGTTGGTAGACAAACTGTTCCGCTGGCTATAATTCATCTGAAGAGAAGGGACATCTACACCCAAAGAGAAACACATCCGAACAAAGACATTCAAACATTTACCAATAATCTTACACAACCTCCAGCCAGACCTCCCCCTTCACTTAAACATGGACGCAGTTTTCTTCTTCTAAAGATGACAAATAGTTTATTGATTAGCAGATGTCCTTGCTAATGTTCATTCAGGAGGGGCTGCAGCTGCCTTTGCGTCCTGTCCTCATAGCCGACCCTCTTCACCCTCCATGGACCTCCAGCTGGGCTCCTGTCCTCAAAACCTCCCCAGCTTCTCGCTACCCCGAGCAGGCCCCCTGCCTGCCCGTCCTCCCTGAGCCCTCCAAGGGTGGACAGACACCATCTGCCCAGCGAGGCCCAGACAGGGGGCAGGTGAGGCTAGCTCCGGCCACTTGGCTGACCATCATGTTTGGTGTTTGCCCAGATAACCCGAAGAAAGGGCCACATATATATATAAAGTGTCACATACACGGCTCTAATCTAGAGGGATTTGCAGGAGTGAATACGTGGCCCTCACAGGAATCAAACAGACAGCCGCAGTGTTGCGAGCGCCACGCTCTACCAACAGAGCAACACAGGACCCCTGACTCAGGCGGCGGTACCACCATCCCAACCATTCAAGGAAAAACACACGCTGAGTGTAACAAGGGAGGAATTGGGAGAAAAAAAACCAAAAGCAATCTGCATTTTTATAATCCAAGGCAAAGGAGGATTATGCGTTGACGATCCCTCGACACAGCGGCTTTTCAGGAAGGGCACGTGACCTTCCTCCCGGCTTGTCATGCTTTTTAGGGCACCAAAGCAGCATCCATAAGTCCCTGACAAAATCACATTCATAAGCTCACGGTCTAAGCTGAGCCAAAACCGCCACTCATCTCGTCACACCGTCTGGTCTCCGTTGCCATTCAGCCACACACCTGACCTGGACAGTCTGGTTGTCTAAACCTTCACATCCACCTACATCCACCTTGTTGGGCAACGGTTTCTACGTGTAAAGTGGCCTGTGGTCGATAAGATCAGAGGCGACCCTCAGGGAAATCCCCCAGGAAGGACGCCATGGCTCGGGTCATCTGGATGCGTTCCATCTGAAGTTGACACGGGGCTATGGAGCTTTTGTTTGTGTTTATCGTGGACATGATCACTGTTAACGAAATAATGAGCGATCCTCAACCCCCCAGATGGGCTTCCGTTTGCCTGTGTGTGTGTGTGTGTGTGTGTGTGTGCGTGTCCGCGCATTTGTGTATGTATGTATGTATGTATGTATGTGTGTGTGTGTGTGTGTGTGTGTGTGTGTGTGTGTGTGTGTATGTGTGTGTGTGTGTGTGTGTGTGTGTGTGCGCGTTGAGTGGGTCTAAGGGGGACTGGATTAAGGAACAGATGCATTTGACGTAATGAGAACGCCAAATAAAATTTTCTTTGTGAACTTTTCATTATCACATACCAACATTATCACATACCAATTATTTTAAGAGGATTTGGATTTTGCAATGGATTCGCGATCAGGTTTTAGTCTGTGATGTCCTAAGTCTATAATGTGACCGACTGAATGGGTATATGCTTGTATTTGCTCAGTGGAACAACAAAACAACAAGCACTGAATCAGTGGAATTCAAGTTCTCAGTTTTCTTGATGGACTGCCTCCATATTTCCAGGAATATGGGAATGTAATATAGGTCTTCTCAACAATATAATATAATATAATGTGATATAGGTCTTCTCAACAATATAATATAATATAATGAAATATAGGTCTTCTCAACAATATAATATAATATAATGTAATATAGGTCTTCTCAACAATATAATGTAATGTAATGTAATGTAATGTAATATAATATAATGTAATATAATATAATATAATATAATAATATATATTATATTATTTATATAATGTGATATAGGTCTTCTCAACAACACAGCCGTAAGTCACAGCCTAATAAGGTGAAGGAGGCGTGTCTGTTTTTATCAGTCCTGAGTTTCTGCTTCAGCTGAACAAAAGAATGTGTGGAGTCATTCATCACTGTCACTGTGAATATCAGGCAACATCCTAGGAAAAGCAGCCCGATCCCCAGGGTCTGGTCAGCCGGCCTGTCAGTAAGCCTTCATTTAAACGAGTATACATAAGTTACAGTTACATTTCTGGAGGAGCTTTAGCCAAGCGATTATCTTTCTTAGACATTTTTGAACAGAGAATTCATATTTCTTAGGATAGAATATAATTACGTGTTTGCACAGACAAAATGTAAGCAAACATTACAAGAACTCCTGGGATACACAAAACAATTATCATTAGAGCCATAAAATCATAAAACCACCCAGCCCTCGCCCCTACAGTCTCTGCAGCTCTACATGAGTTAACAGCTTCCAAAAAAGCCCCAGTGAAAACAGCCCAGCTACGTTCACGGGCCAGTCTAAACAATGGCCGGCCCTTCTAACCTGCTATTAGGTCACTTTCCTGGTCAAAGGAGTGGGGTGGGGGGGCAGTGGAGAGGACAATCATTCCTTTACACACCACTTCCTTGGCCTTCTATTGAAAGATGACCCACCCAAGCAAAGGCCCTGGTCAGCAGTCAACCTCTCCCACCCAGAGCCCCCTCTCCCAGGCCCCCCTGATCGCTCAAGGGGAAAATTGGTCTTGGATTGGGGGGGCCTCTCTATTGACATGGTGAGTTGGAGTATAATGGGGGTGAAGTTGAAAAAAAAAATGGTCTCTCGTCTCTGTGGGTGCTGTGAAAATCTGGGGTTTAACCATAGGTCTGGGGGCCAAGGTCACTGGCTTGGAATCTCTTCATTCCCATTGTCTACATCAGATATTCTCCCAAAGTCCTCCATGACACATGTTTCCAAACAATCCTGCCCTCCATGAGAACTGTCCCCAGCCAACCCTGTCTCCTATGAGAACTGTCCCCCAGGCAACCCTGTCTTCCATGAGAACTGTCCCCAGCCAACCCTGTCTCCCATGAGAACTGTTCCCCAGGCAACCCTGTCTTCCATGAGAACTGTCCCCCAGACAACCCTGTCTTCCATGACAACTGTCTCCAGACAACCCTGTCTTCCATGAGAACTGTTCCCTAGGCAACCCTGTCTTCCATGAGAACTGTCCCCCAGACAACCCTGTCTTCCATGACAACTGTCTCCAGACAACCCTGTCTTCCATGACAATTGTCCCTAGACAACTCTGTCTTCCATGAGAAATGTCCCCAGACAACCCTGTCTTCCATGAGAACTGTCCTCAGACAACCCCTCATTGTTTAACACCCCTTTTATCACCCTGTTCCTGACCATGACTTCACAATGGCGTTGTTGCACCAAGACTGCACACAAAGCATTCTGTCAGCTGTCAAAATACAAATAGAAAATCCTGGTTACCTTCGGACATTCCTCCGCTCTTCTTCCAGCTGTTTGAGAAGCTCCTCAATGCATTTATTGGCATCCATGTACTCCTGTAACCAACAGATGGAGATGAGTGTTAAAGATGGATCCCATACGCAAACATGAAGATAAAAATAACAGTAATATAAAGAACAGCCTAGCAATGTCAATCCTTCACTGTCCTGATTATTATGAAGATCAGAGGTTTGTTTCCCAGAAACAGCATAAGCCTTGTCCTGATTTTTTTTTTTCTGATTGAGCTTATCAGCAAGACATATTTTTTCAGCCGTTGCTTTGTTTGCTCCACTGACGGTTGTGGTTAGGAAGACAGAACAGGACAGTGTTTTGAAAAATGCGTGAGTGATTCAGAGGTTCACAACTTTTTCTGGTGATGGATTCAGAGAGGTAGGGTGTGACTCCAGAAGCACCGCTGGGTGACTTGGTCAGGCTGCCTGAATGCATGCAACCAGCTGTGTGGCGTCAAGAGGGTTTTACCTCTCAGAATTCACAGTTAGAACACCAGAATGGACATTAACCATTTTAAGGAGTTCACCCTGAACAGCCATTTCATCCTATCCTGGAACTTTAAAGGGATTATGACATGTCCCTGTAGAAATTTAACAGTATCTCCATTGAATACAACCCCCCACTACCACAATTCACAGACTCCCAAAATGTGCTACTGAATTACAGCGTAGACCTGGGAGTGTGGAAGAACAGATGTCCAGCTTATTGGACTTTGCCCTACTGTTGCCAAAATAGTGAGAGCAAAAATTGTGTGCTGAAGAAATCTGCCACCAATCCATAATACTGTACCCAGCTGTGTTTTGGAGAAGGGGAGGCCTAGTGTGTCTGTCTACAGCGGCCGTGGCAACAGACAGCTACGAGTGAAGAATGGGTAGTGGCTTATTTAGCCTGAATTAACGAGACGCTAGCTTTGGTATCAGTGACACCTCTCCAGGGTAAAGCGTTATCTATTGGCCACAGATGCTCTACATTGATTTCAAGACCTCCTTCATGTGTCATTCACACATAATTCAATCACACACTATTCCTTTGAGAGATTACCCAGCTGAATACGTTTAGATTTGTCCTATGATACTACCTTGTGCTGGACTGAGGTAATATTGTACAGATCCTGTGTATCTAAATGTGGGGGACCGTTTATAAGGAGCATACATACTGATGGTATAGTGTTGTTAAGGGGTCCTGTGCAACTCTGTTGATGGAGCAACACCACGGCTGTGGGTTCGCACTCGGTACTCTATGTACTCTGGGTAAAAGCATCCGCTAAATGACTTGAACGCAAATATTAAACAGCATGACCAGCCAGAGGGAGACAAGAGTTGTTTAAAAGAAACCTGTATTTTCAGACATTAGTGTTTAGATGTGGTAGCACTCAAGCTGTTCTCTTGTGCTTCGAATTAGCTTGAGGGAAGTTTATCTACATTCAGATGCCGGTAGTGTTTTTAGATCTTAATGATGTGTTTCGGTGTGTAATAGTGTAGTTAACTACTAAAACTCAACAACTATTTTATAGAGGAAGAAAGGAAATACGGGTGGAGGCATTTCTTCCTTTTCTTCTCTCACTTGAAACCGTTTTAGTGTTTTAACAGGTTAATTTACACATTGTGTCAATGCAGGAATCAGCAGTTGAAACAATAAGATAAGTGAATCCCCGCCCCTACTTTTGTAAAAAGCTGAGAATGTTCTGGAGAACTGTAACTCATAGAGATGGAATTCATAGACAGAGCAATGGATGCATAACTGATATTATTCAAGATTCAATGTAAAATGTTTTAAATTTATCGATACGACAATGTAGAAATTGCAGATTGCTCTTTTAACACACAAACCCAAAGGGATGTGTTCTATGGGTAGCTTCAGTTTAGCTGTACTTCTAGTCTTTGATAATTGGTAGCTAGGTAAACTATTGTTTTAAAGTAGCTTCCCCGACACTTCACAAGGGCGATTATCACACTTCAGGGCAGACCCGAGGCCAGCCGCTGCAGGTGCCCACTGTCTCCAGCGTGCCTCCGTGGCAACTGAACGTGGCCACGCGCCCACACATTTAGTCGAGTTGCCAGTCAAGGGCACGCTAGGACAATTAAGGCAAGGAGAGAGGTTACAAGAATGATTTGTTTTGACCAGGAGACCTTGTGTTCTTCTCTCATTCAAGAGATGGGAAATCTAAATAACTAATTTGGCCTTCTAATAAAACTCACATCTCAAGTGAATAATTAACAATGATGAACTTGGCGCTGGTCATTGGTGACTCTGACAATGCCATCTGGAAGTCACAGGGTGCCACTGAATCCAGTGGAGATGCCAGTCACACTAAACCCACTGAGTGTTATTATGACCAAACGAAGTTGCCAAACCTCAATTCACCATGAACATCATGACCCGCATGTCAAGCCAAGTCTTTGTTTTCCAAAGAGATTCCGTGTTACCATCACAATATGGGAATATTGTAATGAACATGGAATAATTACCTGATGCTAATCATGGATGAAACCACAAAGTTGAGATGAATATTTCCAAACAACAACTATGTTGGAAATAACTGAATGTAGTATAGAGGATTCTTCATAATCTGAGAAATATAACTGAATGTAGTACAGAGGATTTGTCATATAATGCGGAATTGTAAAGAGAAAAAAATTGTCTTTAGATACCATTAGCATCATAGCCTTATGTGTCAAAAGTATATCCCGACAAAGATTTAAGCGTAAGTCAATGTAAAGCAGATCTGAAGTTCAGATTCAGCCCGATAATGATATGCTCCAAGGGAATCTACCTGTCACCAGAGCACGGTGTCGCAAGAATATTTACACCTGAAATCAAACGCTCAGTAGAACCACACCAGCTTCTGTTGTCGCCGCGAATAACTCGGCTAATGACAGGGTACAGCTGTAATCCTCAGCATAACATGAAGGCATGCAAAGAATGTGCCAAGGCTCGTCGTAATGTCAAACGGAGGGTGTTTTAACGGGAAGATTTAAGGTCTAACTGCTCCATGTTATGCTGAGCACTCGGCAGGCCGTCTGGGACTTTTACATGTCCTGGGCGGGGCGTCCTCCCGACAGTTTTACTGTGTGTGCAAACGCAGCACGGTTCCCATGAGACCCTGCGCTCATGCTGGACCTTTGACTCCAACTTCATCAAATGCATATTTCACAAAGCAAACTTGGGAGTGCGACACAGGTCAGATCATTCCTCAAGGTGGTTTAGGTGTCTAAACAGAATGTGCTCGTAAGAATCATCGCCTACAAAGAATAAGTGGCTAAATCATTGGGAAACTCCTCAGTGAGCCTTTGTGAACGCCAAACAGAAATCCTAGTTGGCAGTTACCAAAGTAAAACAAATGAGCTCACTAGTGGGCGGTAAAATGTTCTGATAGTGATTGTTCACCATTATCTGATTGGTCACCATTATCAGTACCAGATACCAGATATCTATTGCAATAGTTTCATATATCCCCATATATATCTGCATTTAAACTCGGGATCCTGACCTTTTCGTACCATTTGCCTTTGTATGACGGTCACAAGGCAAGACACGATCCAGCATCCCAATTGGTATTTTATTATCATCTTCAAGGCGAGAAACAGAACTGGGATTTGGTGAGCTGGGGTTGGCTGACAGAAGCATGTACCCAGCCACTGCCGTTTCCTTTGTGTTCACATCTCTGGTCTACGGCGGCAGCCAGTGGAATCCGACCCTGAGTCCCCATGGAGGAGGCCCGTGTGGGCGGTTGTTAAGGAGGCTAGAGCTGTGTGGAGAGCCACCCCCCACGGAGGAAAGCTGTTAGGCCCGTATCTCACAGCCTCCAACCGGTCACGTGCCTCCTAATCTTTATGAAATGTTTAAATGGGCTTCCTCTCCCAACTGCTGAGGCACTTGAAAACACCACAGAAAAAAGCCATGCTTTACCCCACACCAGACATGCATACTCATATACACACACGCTCCCCGATGAGCGTGTATTTGCAGCAGTGATCTAGTGGCGGGGTAGAGTCTGTACGTGTGTTCCACTCTTCCTGTTGCCCTGGTTGTCCGTAATGCTGTTTCCGCTATGGCTGCACATCTGAGACCCAGGCAGCAGACGAGGGTGAGAGATAAGAAAGCCTGAAGCTGTCCAGCAGGCTCTGCGAGTGAGACCACTCAAGAGGAATCAAAGACAAGGTCAGGACCTTTCTCCACTCCCAACTGCTAACCACCCTTCCCCTCCTCCCGTCCTCTCCTGCTCTCTGGCCACAGGCAGACGGAGACAGAGTACATGCCACGGAAGCCTTGGGACCCACTTAAACCAACCGGAAATCCGAACGATGCGCAGCACTTGAGGGGAGACGAACGGTGGAACTCCTGAACGGTTTATGGCAGTTCCAGGTTACGACAACGGAATGTAGAACTTCCTCTTGGAGGCTACTTTGGACTTTTTTATGGGTAGAGGGGAATTATGTTAAAAATATGTTTCCTTTTCACGTTACAACAGATATGGCTGACTGAGAAGACACAATGATGTTATCTCTTTCCCCAAAATCCTTCTAAACTGACCCGGAGAGCTAACACAATGTCATGGGATGTCATGGGAGTGTCTCTATTCATCCTCAGCCCTCGCTTGAATTCAGTCAGAGACTTGGTCAGTTGGTAGCACAGCGTTAATGAGATTTTCCGCAGAGTCAATATCCAGATCAAAATGGCTTAATGTCACTTTATCAGTCCACCCCATCAACATCCTACTGTCCCCAATACCCTGATAACACAGCTTTAGCATGGCCTGGATTTATCTTACCAAGCAGTTACTATGGTGATTGTGTAGTGATGATTTGACTTGTCATTTGAGAAGTCATTGTGCTCCGTGTGATTTGGTTTTACAAGCAGGTTTTATCCCAGTAAACAGGGGACAGCAGTGAGACCTACAGGGCACCGTGACACTACCTCAGATGTCAGCATCCGATATAAAGCTACATGCTTGCTTGAAAGCGAAGTAGAGACCTGCAGTAACACAGAAGTGTACATACTCTACAACCGTCATATCTAAAAAGAGTGACTTACAAAAGGATCAGTGTAAAACAGTGTAAAAGCTTGAACAAGCTAAACCAGTTAGAGATATTCCAAAACAATCCACCTCAATATTCTTCCCTTGCATTCCGCATCCAACCAGGGTGGGGCTCAGGACTATGGGTTACCTGACTTCACAAAGGAAGCCTGTTCATCTCTATCGTGGCTTTCAGTTCTCTGATGTCCTCTTACAGCACCTAGCCAGTCTCTGTTCTGGTCCCAGTCCCAACACACCACACACACAATACACACACTACACACACTACACACACTACACACACAGCCAGATCAGACATCAATACCTCCCTGGCTTCAGGAATCCAAATCCCTCAGATTATCTTTCCAAACATTAAGATACGTTCACCACTCAAACAGCCCCTGTCTCATCTCTCCTCCTCCCAAAGCTGAGCTCTGGCTCACTCACTGGGGCGTTCATTCCAGTCCAGTAAGTGGCAGAACAGCGAAGCCTGTTGCCAATGTGAAAAATTCAAATGAAAGTAGAGAAATATTACAAATCCCTAACTAAATAATGGCCTATAGTAAAGTATGTGTAGAGAATAGGCAACTACTGTATTTGGGACCAAAAAGTAAACCGTCTGTTTGACAGTATCTCAGAAAGCATAGGTGGACAAAAAAGCTCTCTGTACGTAAGATCTTCAAATACAAATCAATAATTTTATTATTGCAGTATCTTTTGTATTCTGATTTAAATTTGAATAAAAGCGCCAAAATATGAATGCACACCATATATTTATACACTACAGTGATGTTTCCAACTGTACCGTTCAATTAAAATATGGCACATTAAAACATTATGTGGCAGGCTGTGGTCAGTTGCAGGCTGTGGTCAGTGGTTGTCATTTGTTATGACTCTCTGGGGACACATTTTCTATCCAGGTGTGTTTAAAACAAGAGAGGCGGTGACAGAAATGAAATAGGAGCCAGGATCTGGTAACAGAGAATAACGCCGTCTCAGACCCAAATGACAGACAGACGAAGAGAGAGGAAGAGAGGGGGGGGGGGCGTTAGAGGGATAGAGAGAAACCAAGGGAGAGAAAGAAACGGTGAAGAAGATAAGCAGTTTATGGATTCAGCAAAGTGAGGAGAGAAAAGCCTTTAGAAAGTGACCAAGGAGGATGGGAAGAAGAGGCTGAGGCTAACCAGATGTTGGTAATCTCAGCTTCTGTTTGTGCTAGCTTTGACAGGCTGGCGCCGCACCTATCCTAGCAATCACGAGTGCCTTGGTCAACCTATTACCAAGAGCGTCAGCGATCAGGTGGCAGAGCTATGCCCTTGCATCATGGGTAATTAGACGCATCAGGCACATTCGACACTTTCAGTCGGTGTTCTTCTATTTGCTCAAAAATAGAGAGAAATATTTCCTCTCGCTCCGCTTAGGAAATCTGCATTTACTCTGTCTGTTGTTTGCGCCGTTGTGTCACTGGCTCGTGCTTAATTCACACCTTGTCATTGAGGGGTTTGTGGTTTGGTTACAGCTCATTGTTTCGGCCACTAAACTATGCGGAAAGCGCTGGAAGGGTCTAGGCCGTGTGGACTACTGTTATCCCAGAGCGTCGCGTCTCTGCGAGGTGTTCATGTCCCCAAACCAAAAAAAACTAAAAATTCCTTCCCAGTCACACAAAGTTAAAGAGATGTCTTTTATTACCGCCTCACCCAGCCAGACACCCGTAAAACACAATGAAACCCCAGCCAGTGCAGAAAATAGTCCTCACTACTTAAGTTATGGCAGCAACGAGAGGGGCCCGGCCAGGGAACACATTCACAGCATAACAAATGAGTGCGGTGAAATATCGCTTTTTTTCGTCAACGCAAACTCCCGACCCCCCGAGATTATGTTTTTGGAGATCTATATTTTTCTCCATATGCAGTATTTCTCACCTCTGTGACAGGCCTAGTGGGATCCACAGCTTCAGGTTTCTGCTGCCCTTTTCTCTGTTTAACCTGCTGGCTGATTTATTGATTATGCTGCATGGGTCCCAAATGGCACCCTATTCCCTATGTAGTTCACTGCTACCATGGACCTGGTGACTGAAAGTAGTGCACTACAGCAGGGGAACACGGGGCCATTTGGGACGTCACCTCCTCTGGGCTGACCCATGTGTTAGACAGATGTCAAGGCAGCCAGGCAGGCCACACATTCCTGGGAAAGGCCGCAGTTGGAAGGGTTACGGAAGGTTAGGATCCGCTTCTGCCCAATTTCAAATTCTCCTCTCCCACTGGAATGGTTGTGAATGCCAGGGAGATTCCTCGCTGGCAGGGAGTAGGGAAAACGCTGAAGCCTGACAGAAATGGTAATGTGACAGGGGGAAGGCTGCTTGTTTTGCACCCCCCCTCCTTCATCCCCCCGTCATCCCCTGGCTGCCACTGACGGTCATCCCCCATTTTTGGGTGACAGTTATGGACAACAGATAGGAAAAAGATGCGTTTCCTGTTTTGGAAAGGGACAGCAGGATGTATGGTTATATGTGACTGCTTGTTGTAAGCCTTTGACCTCTTTTTCAGACTTTGTAAAATGAATTTGGTATGTGCTCCCGGTGATAAATTGCTTTCAGACAGAAACACTGTGAAGGGTGATGACCCTGTATTTCCTGTCGTACAGTGTATTTCAGTAGGGAGGCAGGGGCCGATCAAAACATAATGCTATTCCTAGAGTATTGAGCCAACAGTGTCCAGTAAAGTCCAGCAGAAAGCGAACATACACTTCAGATGGATCACGGTCATTTGCACACAAACCCAAATGTTGCCACTTAGATGGCAATGGTCACCCAGTTAAACAAGCTCAATAATCATCTTTTCGGGGCCTGTATCTCTCTCTCTCTCTCTCTCTCTCTCTCTCCATGTGTTTCTTATATGTTTCTGGGCACACAGGCTGCTGGGCACAAAGCGGTACCCAGTCAAGTGGTTTAGTGGGATTAAGGGGAATACAGGCCCAATATCTGTACAGCCATGGAACGTACAGCACATGACTAACCCTGCCAATAATGGACGGACTATAAACGTCTGTTGTTGTTATTTTTAGGTGGTATTTCACATGGAAACGATTCGGAAGTCAGTAAGAGTTTGGTTAAAACGGAAAGACGGATTACGGGATTACTAACATTAGCATAGCCCAAAAGTATTATTTTCACCTCCCTCGCTAAACTCTTTATTATTCATAACCTAAAGGGTTAAACTACTTTTGACCATCACATTAAAGAGGCCTTCACATTTTCAGATGTGAACTTTAAATATGTACTGTCTGATTATGACACCATTAGCAACACATTTGTTTTATCTTCATCTCACGTGGCCCTCTATTTTTAACTGCCATCTTTGTCTCATTCCTTCCAGATGGAAGTGACTCTGAGAGGAATTCAACATCACTGCTGGTTCTTATTAGAACCCAGACGTGGGTGACATCAGCACATATGAAAACTCTCTTGTCTTGGGATATGACGGATGCCTGGGATCACTAGCGCTAAACCAAGGTGCTAACCCCTGAAGGCGATCCCAGAGCAAAAATAGGAAGATAAGTCAACGGTCAGTGGGATATAAAACAAGCATGTGCAATTTTGGCATAGTGATGTCAGTGTATCTTCTCCACTGTCCCTCAAGAGATTTAAAACCTGACATTTCTTCTGGTTTTTGGAGATGATCTTCTCATCTTTCGACCTTTGATCTGCGGGATTAGCAATTGATAGTTTGGCTACTGTGGGAAAATGCTCTGGGTGAGTGTGGAACTTCCTTTGGTTAGGGGCCAGCGATTTGCTCCTAAAAAAACAAACGCGATTCTCTACGTATTATTTGTTTATTCAGCCACTCCTCTTTATCTTGCCCCCACCACCATTTCACAGGGCCATTATTTTAACCTTCTAGAGGGATTCAAGTAAAAGCAGTTTACTCTATGAAGTATACAATGGTTTTCCCATCAGATGACCTCTACACTGAAAGCTTCACAAGAGCTATTCAGCCATTCACTGGAATCCTATAATGCAGACGGCACAAGAGCATTCTGCATTGTCGCCTGGCAGGTCAAATGATCGGCAATTTTCTGTGCCGTGTTGCGCTTTTGCTGCGCAATGGGATTGAATTGATGAGAGGGCATCCAATGCGTGGTATACTTTGAATGAGATGTGTATTTCTGTGAATGGGTTGGAAGATTGATTACAACATAAAATATATTTTTTCAAATATGTTCTGTACAATACTTGACACAAGCGACATACACAAAACGCACGGCCAACTTGATATTTTATACATAGATGTTTAGTGAAACACAGTGAAAACACATCCAGAAAGAGCACAACTGCCTTTTCTAAAGGGCCTGACAGAACTAATACAGTTGACATATTGTAAGACCACTGCATCAACAATACTGCCATTCTTCACAAAACTCTGCAGCTTTCACAGTCAAAGCCATTTCAGAGTACATCTAACCAGAGCTTTCACACATAAAGGCTCATTTAGAAGAAATGTATCCTGACACTTAGAATGCTACCGAAGCTCCTCTTTCCCCATTGGGAGTCTCGCCACGAGAGGAGAGGACAGCAACCATGGAATTAGGTCAATGTAGAAGCTCAATAGTAAGACATTGATTCATTTGGCTCAACTCAGCCAGGAAGTCTCCTTGTTGCTGAGTCTGAGTTCAAAATCAAGCCACATTCACTGTTTTAGCACACTACTTTTGATCGGGGCTCCGAGGGTTCTAGTGAGAAGTAATTAAATATATTGGGAATAGGATGCCATTTGGTTCAAGGTCTCTAATGGTGCTCGAACTCAGGGGAGACTAATTCAGCTGGCTCAAGGCTGCGAGGAGTTCCCCAGGCTTACTGTGACACTCACTAACACTGCTTTGCTTGAGGACGGGCTGGGATTGGCTAAACACATGTTAGGAATAGAAAACGTCTTCCAGGGGCTATGAAGTCAACAGTGACAGTCTTGTATTTTAAGTCTTGTATGATTATTATAAACCAAGCTAATATACTGCCACAACTACAGGGAGTACCACTATGAGGTATCTGATGGTGCAGCTTACCTGAGGAAAAATTATCCACATTCTAAGAAGGGTGCTATCTACAATCTAAAACAGTTCATCAGTTGCCTTCAATAGAGAACCCTGTCTAAAACCCTTCTAGTTCCAGTTAGAAGCATTTTTGGTTTCATACAGAAACCTTTCCATAGAGGATTCAACATGGAACCCAAAAACGTTCTACTCAGAAACAAAAATGGTTCTCCCTGGAACCATGCAGGGTTCTCCCATGGAGACAGCTGAAGGGCCCTTTTGGAACCCTTTTTCTAAGGGCGTACCAGTGCCAGGCTAGCGCTACACTAGGCTACGTGCCCAGTTCTCACACAGCAACCAGCTAACCAACCAACAAACCATCCAACCGTCCAACCAACCATCCAACCAACCAACCGTCCATCCAACCAACCGTCCAACCAACCAACCGTCCAACCAACCAACCGTCCATCCAACCAACCGTCCATCCAACCAACCGTCCAACCAACCAACCGTCCATCCAACCAACCGTCCATCCAACCAACCG
>JACXGI010015523.1:0-17293 GCA_016801175.1 Esox masquinongy
GTCTGCTTGTCAGATATTAAGGTCTTAATTTTATTATGTTGCCTTACCCTTGGTAGAACTTTAACATGTAAGCAATGAATATGGTCCACACTCCTACTACACATCCTCTGCCCGTCTAGACCCTTCAGTTCTGCAGACTTTGAAGAATAAAGGGCTACATACGGGGAGGACGGGAGTGAGTGAAATCCCAATGGTAGTGACCTCTGAGTTGTAGCCTGTCAGTGATTGGTCTATTTGTACTTGTGGTTCCCCCAGCCTGTTCCTGTTTCCAGGAAGCTGTCAGCGAGAGAGCAAAGGGATTGTGAGGTCATCGAGAGGCTCATCAAGTCCTACTTCCTCATCGTCAGGAAAAACATCCAAGACAGGTACAGAGCTGCTCTGTGTGGCCTGCTGATTAGGGTGTTGTGATGGTTTGCTCTTCTACATTGTTGGGTTAGCAGCATTATGACATCATGTCTAATTCGCTATGTGTTAATGTACTTAGACAATTAAGTTGATTCCCCAGGGGCTTATGTAAGAACGTAATGGATCATCACATTCCGCCTCTATTGATTACTAATGTCGTTTTGGCCTTTTCCATGTCCCGGAAGACAGTCTAAACCACTGCCTCCCAGTCTGTCTGTCATCCAGAGTTTTGACTTGTGTTTCTCGCTGTGATGCTCCTTCCCTCAGCGTGCCCAAGGCAGTGATGCACTTCCTGGTTAACCATGTGAAGGACAGCCTCCAGAGTGAGCTGGTTGGACAGCTGTATAAGGCCGGCCTCCTGGACGACCTGCTCACTGAGTCTGAAGACATGGCCCAGAGACGCAACGAGGCTGCGGACATGCTCAAGGTACAGTACTGTCTGTCCCTCTGTCTGCCTGTCTCTCTCTGTCTGTCAGTTGGTGTCTATAAACAGTTTTTTATAATATATAAAAAATAACTGTCTTTAAAAAAAAAAAAAAAACTTTTAGGCTTTGTTGTTACTTTTGTCCAGCCCTGTAGAGTGATTTTGAGGGCAATGTATTCTCAATGGGGCTTAGGCCTGGACTTGACTTGGCCTTCAGTGTGATGATTCCCTCAGGCTCGTTCCCAGGGATGTGCTGTGGCGTTAGGTGCTGCTCAGCGTTACTTTTTTTAACTGGCTTAAAATGTAGCCAATGTTGGGCCTCATTTGAAATTTGGGTTCGATAAGTTCATTTATACTGTGTGCGCGTGTGTCTGTTTGCATACTGTCTGTGTGTTAACCCTTTCCCTACTCTGTGTTCGCAGGCCCTGCAGAAAGCCAGTCAGGTGATTGCAGAGATCAGAGAAACACACCTGTGGTGAGGGTCTCTACCTCCATGTGCTCCCACTCCCACATGGACATTGTGCTCTAAGCCCTAAACCCTCTGCCCTAAGCCCTGTTTGGTCTCAAACCTCCCTGGACTGCGGAGACAGCCGACAGGACAATGCACTGGTGCATTATTGCGTCTCAGTTCTCCATCCTCCTTATTCAGTGTACACTCCCCTGTCCTGGTTTTAACAGCAATGTCTGGTGCAGACCGGAGGGAGGACATTTCCTCCTCCTCCTCCTGCAGAAATATTGTTGTACTGCGCACTTGTGTAGGAATGTTTTTTCTTTATGGTCTGTTATATGGACTTGACCTACACGAAGGGCAGCAGTATTAATCAGTTTGCCAACACCAAACCATACCACATCACACCACAGCACACCTCATCAAACCACACCGCACAATTTGAGCGCCCACATCCAAAATCTTTCATACAGGTTATAATGCTGACCGTGTAAGATCAGAGGATTGCCTACTGAGGAATGTTTGTCCCTAAATGTAGAGATAAATTAAAGTTAAAATGACAAACCTTATATGTTTCTCAAGTCTCTGGCTTTGGATGCTGTCTTCATCATGGTTGCCATGGTCACCCGGTCTGGTGTGTTCTGTCAGTAGTACGGCTGATAGCACTGCCATAGACTATATCCGTGAGGCATTCGCATGGTCACAATCACACGTTTATTGTCGTTCATATTTATAAAGAGATGTGGTGCTGTGTATTGGTTTGGTCAATGTGAAGCCTTACCAGTCTCGGAGTGGCTGAGCCTCCAAAATCTCCACAAGAACAAGGTGTAAAGTCTTCTAGGAGGTCTCAAAGAAGCCTAAAACAACATCCAGGGATCTGCAGGTTTCTCTCCTCCACTGGGCAAAAATGAGATTCATAGCATAGACAGGTGGAACCCACTGCTCACTGAGAAGAAGAACATGAATGCACATCTCGAGTTTGCCAGAAAGCACCTGGATGGTCCTCATGAGGTCTGGAATGTTGTTTTATGGACAGATGTAAAAATGTCAAAGATGTAACTCATTAAATGTAAGAAATATAGGGAGATAGAAGAGGCAAGGATTGAGATGGGAATTGAACCCTGGTTTCCCACAGTTTACTGAATATGCACATTGTGCCAGGAGAGCTACCACTGGATAACAGCTCCTAAATAAAACTGAACAATTCTGGATTAATTTACTCAAAGTCCTGACCTAAACTCCATTAATCCTATGGTAAGACATGAAATGAGCAGTTCATGTTCGAAAACCCGCTAATATCATCATCATCGTTACGTTAAAGCAGTTCTGCTTGGGGTCTAAACTGATCCACAGCTATAGGAAGTGTTTGGTAGTCACTGCTAACAGTGGCATAACCATTTCTTTAGTCCAAGGGTGAGATTACTTTTTCACACAGTTGCATTGGGTGTTTTATAACTCTACTAAATAAATGAAATGCAACTTTATACATGCTGTGTGTTTCGTTCGCTGTTTCCCTCATTTTCTAGTATTAGATTCTTCTTGGTCTGATAACATTGTGTCATTAACATGGCTATAATTAAATGTCAACACGACTATGTTTTGTGACAATTTCTAAATTGCAGTGATGTTACTGACAAGCGAAGAGGGTTACCAGTGTTGAATAACGCATTTATTGACATGACTTATTTTTACTCTGATATACAGTGGAACAGTTGGTTGCTTTGCCAGACAGAACAGCACAAAAGAACACAGACACTGCCTCCTCACGGACCCCGGGTCTCTAGAGTCACGCTGCTTCCTCACGGACCCCGGGTCTCTAGAGTCACGCTGCTTCCTCACGGACCCTGGGTCTCTAGAGTCACGCTGCTTCCTCACGGACCCTGGGTCTCTAGAGTCTCGCTGCTTTGCCCCCGTCTGCGATGGACGCTCCTTTACCTCATCCGGCCCATCTTCTTGCCGCGACCTTTTGCACTGAAAGGGGCGGAACAGGGTCAGAGAGATGGGTCACATGGCAGTCAGCCACGGTCAAGCCACTTAGCTTGCGGTCACAGATGGCCATTTGGTTTAACTGAAGGGTTTTTGTGTTATTGTAGGTAAAGAATGACATGTTAAAATAAATTATTGTTCCACTGGTTAATTATTGACATTACTCATGAGAATTATGGGAAATTATGGGAAATGGAGAATTATGGGAAATGGAGTTGTTGATGGAGTCACGAAATGAAGATGAAAACCAGGGTTATGTTCATAAGGTACAGAATCGGGCCCTTAATGCCTTTAGTTCAATAAGAAGTGTATGTTTTTGAGTTGCTATGGACACAACCTGTAAATATAAGGTCCCTCCATATATGGTCTGAGCACAAACAGATCCACGACCAGATTATGAAGCACTGTTGTTCAATGACTTACCTCTGGTGGTCTTTGACCCGAGTGAGAAGCTGGTTGATCTGTAAGGGGACATATACAGTGGCAGTGTAACTAACACACGTTAGTGTCCGGGGGGTATCTCTACAGGAGGAGTCAATCTGAGGCGTGAAGAGGAGCCCGGGGACATGACGGCACAATACACCTTGAAATGGCAACTCCTGTTCCCTTATTCATTACTAATGCAGTCAGGCTCTTACATTGCTAACGGAAATCAGAAAAGACTGGTGTGTTCCCCTGCTCAGATATTGCTGATCCATGATAGGTCTTAGCAATCTGTTCCGTTAATTAACTTGTAGTTCACCTCTGAATTACCAGCTGCCCTAGATCTACATGCTGCCGAACAGAAAAATCACAAGACAAATGTGAGCGAACTTCACATGGACGGACAAGGCAGACTACACTCCAGGTTCGACAACCCAGACACTATCCAACTCTGAAATTATGACATTCCTGCTGCTGTTGACAGGGAAAAGTCATTACAACTAGGATAATTTCTTGATTCTCTATGTGTGAGTGTGAGTAGTTGTGTTAGGTCAAGGTAACTTACATCATACTTCTGCTTCTTTAGTTTCTCAGCCAGGTCAAACTTCTCTTCCTCCAGATTCATCAGCCATTTCCACATCTCATTGGCTTTCTCCCTGAAGGGCAACAGCCAATCAGAACCATTGCCTACTTGCTCATAGTTACAATTATAGTTGTCTTACTGAAGATTCTACATCATTCAAAGTATAACTGAAAGAAATGTAAAACCTTAACTGTCAAATACTTCTACATATTTTTTTCTGGCTGCAGGCAAAGGATACATTATTAACAACATCCTACTTCAGTTTCTCCTCATTCAGACTGTCAACGTTTAGAGGCTTTTTGCGGTCGGCCAGAATCTTCTTCTTCTTCTCCCTCTCGGTCTGTTTCTTGGCTCCTTTGCGGTTTTCATTCTGTGGGTTCACATTCATGAATCAGACATCTGCATTTTCTGTAATTTATATATTTCCTCATCTTAAGTTTTGAGATAGGATGTTCTGGAGGTACAATATCAGACTGGCCTTCTGCTGGATGCCTCCATATTGGTGGGTCATGTTGGTGAGAACCTTCTTTTTCTTGGCATCGTCGTCTTGCTTCCTACGTTGCTCCTCTGCCTCTTTCCTCTCTTTCTCCTCCTACAGATAGGCCAGGAGAACAAAGGTCTTTCAATGGATGAGTCAAAGATATAACCCTTTCCTGTCCTTCTGTAGACTACGTTTTAGGCATGTAACATGTAACAAACTCCTTCCTTCTACAGGCAGAACAGGAGAACAAAGATATTTCAACAAATAAGTTATATAAATCAGAGCATCCATAGTCGATTACTTTAGTCACACTCAGTGTGGTCCTACGTAGCTTGGTAAGAGCATTTGACACGAGGGTTGTGGGTTCAATTCCAATGAAGATGACACAAAGTGGTTTGTTAGAAAGACTCACTGCAATCCTGGCCTGCCTCTCCTTCTCCCTCTCCGCACGGACTCTGTGCTGTTCTGCCCTCTCCGCACGGCGTTTCTCCTGCGTGCGCACAAGAACACACACACATATTAGAGGGATTGTTTCTTGCGTGTTCTTTTTAGTGTGAAAGCACCATAGATAGAAATGTTATTATTATCAAATTTCTCTTGGAACCACAGTCACATTGTAACACGTCCGACTCACAATCCTGTTGACAAGGGCAATGAGCTCCTCTTCTTCCTTCTTCCTTTGGATGAAGTGAGTCTCGATTAGAGACTGGAGCTCAGACAGGTCCTTCTCCTGACGCTTCCTGTGTATGTCCTGACCACCGGGAAGACGTTTCAGCTTATTATAGTATTAATGAGTTATTTTGGAAAGGCATGGTGTTATGCACCCTGATCTACATTTGTTTAAAAATATTTTTTAGCTGGGTTGTTGGGACTCTGTGTTAACATGTGCAGTAAAAGGTTTATTTGTTTGGATGGTTCAACTCACATCAAAATCCACTTTCTCACCATCCGGCATCTTTGGTGCCGAGATGTTTGGCATAAACCTGTTGGAGTGGAAACCATGTGTCTAATGGACATACTGTAATATCTCAATTAGTGAACTTCCTGTGATCTATCATAATCACTTAAAATACAGAGGCTATCAAGTGTTCACCCCCTTGGAATAATACATGTTTTATTGTGTACAACATGAAATCAAAATGGATTTAATCACAGGTTTTTTGCAATTGATAAACACAAAAAAATCCATAATGTCAAAGTGAAAAATAAAATCTGCAAAATGTTCTAAATAAAGTATAAATATAATACAAAGACATGATTGCTCAAGTATTCAGACCCTTTACTTTGACACACCTGAGAGAGCTGTATTGCAACCAACTGTCTCGAAGTGACAAGTTAGTTTAATGGTGTCCTTCTCTGTGCAGTTAATGTTTCATGATTTCACATTAAATTCACCTGTCTCTGGGAGGTCCCATAGTTGGTTAGTACAGTTCCTGACAAGAACAAGAGCCTTACGGCAACTCTAAAGGACTTGTCCAATGGTTGAGCTGGAAATCAATGTGCACACTGCAACAACAGCCCGGGCCATTCACAGAAGTGGCCTTTATGGGAGAGTGGCAAAAACAAAGTGATTGTTGAAAAAACACATCAAATCTCATCTCCCTTTGAAAAGATGAATGGGCAAGAATTGTTGTGTCCAGATGTGGAAAGTTGATAAAAACGTGTCTAAATACACTCATGGCTGTAATTGCTGCCGAAGGGGTTTCAACCAAATATTTACCAAAGAGAGTGAATACTTACGCAATAAATTATTTTCTGTTTTGTATTTGTCATTAATTAAGAACAATGTATAGATTTAACATTTTGACATTATACAGGCATTTTTGTGTGTTTAAAAAAACGGTTGAAAATCTCCTGATTAAATCCATTTTGATATCATATTGTAACACAATGAAATGTGGAAAAGGGGGGGGTGAATATTTTTGTGAGCTGCTGTATAAATATAACCCACATAATCTGTCAATGGAAAAGAGAGTATAACCCACAACCACTTAGAAGGGAGACGTCCAACAGCCTATGCTACTTATGGGCACCATGGTCTTGAGTCACAATTTATAGCATTAACTCTAATGAACATGGTGTCAATGAAAACACATACTTTGGTTTAGGTTTGGATCCATCTGTAGAAAGAATAATACAGACCCGCTTAGCTTGATGATGTCACACAAAAGGTTACAGAATGATAGTCCTTTAATGTTGTACTGGATGGGGTTATAGAAGTATAATAAGTAATAAAATACACATTATAAAAAGTTGCATAGTCTACGCAAGCAGTGAATATTTCAAAAGATTTCTTTCTTAAAATGTCTCATAAATTCACTTTATTTCATGACAGTGTCTTTAGTAACATCTGTATTTATTGACAGACTTTCAGACAAAGCAATCTTACCTTCTTCCTCCCTTCACAGAAGTGGCATGAGAACAAAAGAAAACAAAAGAAATGCTGAATTAGTTAAATTAGAATAGTGGGTTTTGGAAAAGAACAAATGCCTAACATAATATGTATGATACTCACTGCACTTCCTCGACATCTTCAGTGTCAGACATGTTGTGTGATTTTAACCTTTAAATGCAAAACGCAACTTTAACTATGGAGGCAATATGATTACAACAGTACCAACATGGGACTACAGCACAATGCAGCGATGAAATATTGTAGAGCTACTATCATTACCTCAATATTCAGTGTTTTTCTCACATGGCGTCCATCTATCTCAGAACATCTAGACTATCATAGACTTGGCTACTATCGTTACCTCAGTACTCAGTGTTTTTCTCACATGGCGTCCATCTATCTCAGAACATCTAGACTATCATAGACTTGGCTACTATCGTTACCTCAGTACTCAGTGTTTTTCTCACATGGCGTCCATCTATCTCAGAACATCTAGACTATTACAGACTTGGCTAGTATCGTTACCTCAGTACTCAGTTTTTTTTGAAAGAACACTGTCTATACGCATAAACTGTTCATTTATTGAAGGCTAAATGGTTTGTGGCTTGGTCCAGCCACCACTGCCTTCATCCATGCTACGTTGGTACAAGGTCTTTGGGACAAATGGTACCCTATTCCCTATATATTACATTACTTTTTACCACAACCCAATGAGCCTCGGTAAAAAGTACTGAACTAACAGGGAATGAGACACAGCAAAGTCCTCAGGTCATGATCCCTTCTGACCGGTAGAAAAGGAAATAACTGTTGTTGCCAAGTCTAAAGTGGGATTGCGGTCAAGGCTACTGTTGGCTTTAGACCCTTATAGAACTGTGAGTCAAGTACTTCAGGACAGGTGGGCAGTCCCAGACTCTTTATCACCCCTGAAACCGAATCTCTTGCTGTCAGCCTATCATACGGTGATGCCGAACGGCTTGCCAGAGCCCTGTCAGTGGCTTCTAGAAATGTGGGTAATGGATATTTTGAGTACCTACATGAGAGCTTTATAACAAATGAATGGTGATAACTGTATGTAACACGAGAAGCACATATAAAAACATGAATACCCATAAAACATGGAAAGCAGGTACATATCATTAATAGTCCATACTTAAGATATTAAAAGCACATTCATTACACAATAATAGCATATACAATAAATAACAATTGAATGTTACACCCATGAATAGCACATAATATAGTGCATCAATAGGACATAGAGTAAACAACAAATGAATTGCACATACAAAACATTAAAATCGTATAAAACACATTAATTGCACATTATAAGACAATAATAAAATATAACTAACACATTAACAAGAAGTACACATTTATCAAGCATTTATGTCTTTATGTAGGCACTGAAGACCTTCCCTACTCTACAAGATATAAGGGTCTGCAACACAGTGGATGATTTTGCTATCCAGTTTATAATTTACTTAATATTGCCTAATTTAAGGGACCATTGTCTTTTTGTTTGAGATTCCCAAACTCACTGTAAAAAGTAATGTTTCCCAGACCTGGAGGATCTATTAAGGATACTTCAAATGGAAACTGTGTGAGAAACCTTATTTGTTCATGAACCCATTAAAGTGGCTATAATGAGTTTTATCTGAGAGGAGTGTAGAATTTGATCAAAAGGGAATTCAGCAGCCCCTGTATTCTGTAGTAAAAAAACACTCAATTTCACACCATTAAAAGTTGACTGAGTTGTAGAGGTGTGTCTGCGATAAATAACAAGGCAATTATGTGTAGAGGAATGTCTGTGTGAAGGAATAGCCCTTACCTGAGCCTTAGATAGAGGGGGAGACAGAGGCTGCAATTCCTTGGGGTTTCAGAGACTAAACAGGTTTAAGTTTGGTCATCACGGCTTCGTGATCTGGCCCTTCCTACCCATGTGACTGCATGGTCCTATGGTTGTTAAGCTATTGTTAGAACATTGACAATGACACCTCAACACACCTAAAGACACACACTTACACACACACACACACTTTTATTTAAATTATTACACAACAGTCACATTCTCTTCAATGCACCATTAACAGCTTACCAAATGTCATTCATAATATGTTCTTTATCATTATTATTACTGATTTGTATTACTTTTTCAGTGCTTTCTTTGTTAGGCTGTCTTCTTTTTTGCTTAAATTTGCAACAAAAAAATAGCTTGCACCTGATATTGTTTTAAAAATATTCGCTTTTCTGTCAATATAATGTGTATGTGCAGTATCTATTGCCCAATAAAAGGTTACTGTGGATCTGTCTGTCCAAATGGACCATTTGCCCAATATGGACCAATAGATAGTAGATGAATGATGCATCTTGCTAATAAGATCCATTATTTATAACTTACAATGACAGACCCAATGAGGGAGGTATAGCAGATGTTCCATCTAGGTCAATCAGATGTTCCATCTGTGTTAACGGATGACATGTTTACAGTTGCCTTGTGTTCCAGTTCTTTAAATATGTTCACATGCTAATAAAGAAAAATACAAAACATTTGCAACACTTGTTTTTTATTGTATTTTCTTTTATTATTGCTGTAGCAGAGACAACGTATAAGCTTCAAACTCTACCTTTGGACAGTCCATTACAATATAGCAATAGCAGTTACAATACACTTTTTTCATTCACAGAGATCAATTATACCTCAAAATGCAACATTGAAATTATAGTGAGTAAAACTGTATCTTGATTAGAGGCCTAGGACAGTATTATGGTATGAATCAATAGAGTATACTTAGAATTTTAGATGGATGCGTTTTTCAACCTGCAGCTGACTGAAAATCACATGTAATGTAAATTTTCCTCAGTGTTTCAAATGCAAATACAATTTGAAAATGCAAAGAATGATAGAATATATTCGAAGCAACAAGAAAAAATGAGTTTGGAAATGAAGCTCATTGTTTACCAAATTCTGACAAATTTGGTATAAGCCTGGTCTCAGTCCATACAAATCTGAACATATATAAAATTGTCCTTTGGTCACACTTTTTTTCCTGGATTACATTAGCCTTGTTACACACTATCCTTACTAAAGTCTTTACACCATTGAGGACACAAGCTGTAGTCTCTGCCATTATTTCTCCAATGACTAATACAAATTTAGTTCAGCAATCAGAGCTTATTGGGAAGTTTGTGCTCATAGCTCGTCATTTGGAGAGCGAAGCCACTCATAATTTAAGTCTAAAGTGTCTATTTAAGGACAGCTTTCTGATGTGAGTCTGAATAACTATGAAATGTCAAGTATGCAAAGTCTCATTAGCACAGAATCAGGACAACACCAAAGCATCAGTCAAATGATAGTAGATTACAGAGGAAAATCTACCCCAAGGCAATAATACTTTTCACAAATTTGATACAAAACGTGAATATCTCAAAAAAGCTGTGCTAGTGCATGCCGCCATTTCCTAACTGCAATACCCTATACCCCGTATGTCGGAATAAAGTGAATATGCACTGCAATGACACCATTACATTCCAATAACACTGTGAGCAGAGACACCAAAGGCTATGCGATAAATGTGACAAACATCTATGTACCCTGACATATACAGTACAGGTATCCGCCAGAATAAAGAAAACACTTGAGTAGATGATGGACACAAAGTATAAAGGAAACAGGTGCTTCCACATGAGTGGAATTAACATCCCATTATACCCAGTGTAATGTATAAAAATGCTGGCCAGGCCCAGTTGCCCAGTATTTTGGCCACCAATGCTAGAAGAGATCTCAGTGACTTAGGGTGATTGTTGGGGCACATTTGACAGGAGCTTCAACACCAAATTGTGGAATTTCACATGGAAGATTAGCATTCCACCTATAGAGTTCTAGAATTTATGTCAAACCTCCTATCAACGCGATGTTTAGTTTCTTTTACAGCTGACACCAATTTTTTCCCTGTAAAATAGATTAAAGAAAAATACAACAGAATTCAGTTGGGCTATTTTGGCCAGATGCATTAACTATGCCAAATTTTCCTGGATCTCTTCTGCTGACATTCATCAACATTCAAAAAAACTCTGAAATAATTTCTATGGTTTCTAATTCTCTGAATATGCTTTGTTTCTGAAAAAAAGTCAGTGAAAGGTGGGAATTACACTAACAAATTATTTCCAAAAAAAGGGGATTTATCAAATTACATTTTTACAGCATAGATTCTATGAAAACGTACAAGGGATTGTGCAAAATCTGTAAGGAAATTATATAAATACCACATATGATAGAGGGGCTGTAAATATGTATTTATTGGTGGTAATGAAATGTGCAGTAAACTCCAATGTCTCCCATTCAAGATGCAATCTGGGACTTTTGCAATTAACGAAATAATTGTTTAAGACTAGCATTTTGGACTGGATGTGTAATATGTTGTTTTTATGTGCTTAATCTATAACTTTGATCACTATCATACCTCAGTTAGCCATGAAATTCCAAGTTTGAAAGGGATTCATTTTGATGACATGGGTCACAAACTGGCACATACATGATATAGTACGCAATTGTCAGGGACCGCTTTTGGCTCAGCAGCACCACTTTCATAGCCAGTGGCCAGAAATATCGGAATGCATCTTTAACGTCAATGAATGATTGATACAAAATTGTTTGTTTAACTTGTTCTAATCTAAGCTCTGAATACCACCTAAAAGGAATAACCCATTTGTTGATACTCCACTTCTCTTTCGTAAAACCTAATGTGTTGCTTTTATGGAAAGATTTTTGATTATTATTTGAATACACATTGTAGAGTTTGGCTTTTCGTCAGTTTGATCTTCGTCCTCAGGGATTTCTAATTGGATTGTTAGCGTCTCATACCTGCTGAGAGAGATTGGTGGAAATTATCATGCATCCTGTGTAAAGGTAATAAGTAACACAAAGTAGCAAAACCTTTAAAGTAAACAGAAAAAAACAAGAGCAGTCAGGCTCGTTAATGGGGCATTCCAGTCTCCTTTTCACATAACGCCATACTGTAGATTACACACTTAACAGAAGGCACACCTCCACAGGTGCTCCAGGGAGGTTGTGACTTAGCACAAGGCGGACATTTATTTTATTGTCCCTTGAGCGAGGAGAGGCCAAAATCAACACGATTCCCAGAGGTACAACCGCTTTACGTTCCGTGTTAATCGTGTAGAGGCGAAGACGTGCTCCGCTACCAGTCGGACGCGACAGCCCGCTGAGGGAATGAGCCTTTAATCGCTAACGCTGAGCGTGTAAGCCCGCTTGGTGAGGCTGCGTTGTCTCCTGAGCGGCGGTTGATCCCCCACAGCAGCGCCGGCATAACGCGGGAGTAATGTGATAATACAGGCAGCTGTGCTGTGGCATGCACGCCGCTGAGCCCGGGGTCGCCGTGGTATTTGGCCGGCCCAGGTGGCGTTGGGGTCAACCATGCAGGACAAGGCCTGCCTTCTTATAGGCACCTCTGTTCCTTATGAAGTGCCCTACTCCTAACACGGGACCTACTGGCCTTGGTCAAACGTAGGGCACCTTGTGGGGAACAGGGCACCATTTGGGGGAGGTTATTGATACTAAAGGCGTCCCAGGACCATGGAAGGTTCCGGGTACACAAGGTCACAGAGACACGGGTCTTTAAATATAGACAGGAGACAATGCCTCGGGAGTCAGGGACATTTTAAGGAGCAAGGCCCAACGTCTCGGCCGTACGATTCACAGTCCACAGATAACTCTGGCCCCAGGGTGTGGAAGGGGGTATGTCACTTGGCCTTTATGAGGTGTTGTAAGTCAATATGGCCAGTGTGTGCCTGAGTATTTGTCACTGCAGGGAGACACAGTTTTCCGTAGCTTCACCTCATGGGATAATGCCACTCACCACAGATTTGAACAGGACCTGTTTTCACGATCTCGCGTCTGTGCAAAAACACATTTGTGTCAAGTTGAGAAAACTCACCATTTGTGACAGATATGCTCTTGCCTTTGACTGTCACCTGTTAATGACAGATACCAGAATGAACAGACAGTCGGTGAGAAGTAAAAGACTATTAAAATGTATCATCACCAGTGATGTTACAGTACCGTTTCAGGGTCTATCATTCAAGTAGCCTCACGAAAGGAAATTTGTTGTTATAGCCAATATTAATTCTTCATATCTCCTTGCCGAGTCAGATTCATTTCAGGCTCATGCATTGTAATGTGCTAAACCAGGGTGTCAAACCTACAGCCAGAGGATTTAATCTGGGTGGTTTGGGTGATAATGACTAAAACAAATGAAAACTGTGTCCAAATTAAAATGAATGTATTTTAATACTGTCTCAGAAGCCGTAATGCACACGCCCCCCACAGGCAAAATTAGTTTGACACCACTTTGCTAATCTGACACAAACGCAAAGTATTTGAAGGCGTGTACTCAGGATGCAAGGGGGAAGGAAGTATGTCCTGACTGGTACAGATGGATGCAGGGCCGGCTCTAGCCTTTTTGGGGCACTAAGCAAAATTTGATAAGGGCCCCCTCCCCTAGCGACCCTTTAGCAGTCGGGGGTCCTACACAACCAATTATGTCACTTATGCCTAGAACTGGATAACTATGACACCAAATTGATGAGCGATGCAATCCATACATCCATTCCTCATCAGAAAAGTAAATACTTCCGTTCCCAAAATGCCATGCATCTAGTCAAGGCCACCATCTACCTGATGACAGCTACGACACCGTACGATGTCTGACTGACCACAAACAGCAGCTTAAGAAAACCAGTAGCGTGGGCCCAACGATCCTCGGGCCATCATCTGACGTGACGGGCAGACAGATCTGGTGCCAGGCTAAAGACTGTGCCAAGTAGCATAACGTGCATACCACTCATAACAAACACCATTACCTCTTCAGCTCATGGATATTTAGGTAAGCAGTCAATTAAGATGACTGCTTCTAAGGGGGGAAAATTGTATCCTGGGTTATAGTATGAAGAAGCATTTCATATCTTGAGCAAACTGTAGATTCTGGAGCACTATGGCCCAATCCAACGTCCCCCTAAACTCAACCCTGACTGGTTTGAGGGGACAGGTATACACCTATCAAATGAATGTCTGGTGGCGGGAGCTAGGGGCCATTTGGGGACAGGGCCTGCGTTTTGATCTCCAGTCTCACCTTGGCAGAAGAGGAGTCCTTTGTTTCCCATTGGCTGCGCTTTTTGCCGACGTCAACGGGCTTCAGGTCCTGTGGAACACAGAGCAGAGTGAGGTGGTGGGGCTTGAACGGAGCTACGCTGGACGCTAAGAACACACCCCGTTGGTGAATTCAGTAATCTATTTCTAATAATCTGACAGAAGGTTAATGTTTACATCAATGTCACATTCAAGAATGTACTTTTTAAACACATTGATTCTTGCTAACATGAGATTCTGTTTTTACAGTACCTGATCCACAGATAAAAGCAAGCAGAGGAAAGGACAGAGTTGTCCAGAAATAAGGACAGATGCAGAAGAGGACCAGTAGGAAGAAAACTTCAGAGCTAGTACAGTAAAGAAGAAAAGAGACAAACTTTGTTAAGAAACAGTAATTTGATAGATAGACATTTGCCAAATAATTCGTAAGCTAAACACAAATGTAACCGGAATATTTCCTATTACCCACATCACAACAATGTTGTTCAAATCCTATCCATGAGGGGGAAACCTTGCAATGTTCCACTAAGTACATGGCCTCCACAAGTATCTGTGGAGATTAGGATTGAGACTAAAAATATCTGCTCATAAATTTCAGGTTAGAACAATCGACCTTGCCAGTCAACAGTATGTATTTATGTATGTGGCAACATACATATACATGTTGTCCTGCCTCTCTCTAAAGGAAAAGGGTAAAATTAGCCACTTGCTCTTTATAAAGAACTGGACACACTGTCTATTATAACACTATTCATTTAGACATACATACGAGGATCTAGTTTCATTTTCTAGTTTTAATCATGTTTGACAAGGCAACAGTTGGCAGTTACGAAATTGTCATCAAACAACAACATTTTCAGGAACTTGACCTTGTGTCATAGTTTGAATGACACTCCAGAGATGGTCTCTGATTCGTCCAAATCTGGCTGAGTCACAACGTCACCAAGTTCTACTGAACTAGGTTGGCTTCAGGCGTAGCTGAGGCGTAGTGAACACAGCTCTAGAAACCCCCCAGTCATTTGGACAAACACTGCTGTACGCTCATTATTCTCAAATGCACTGTTATCCTTTCTGAGATAACCTTAAAATTCGTCCCAAGCAAGGTGAAATGGACAGTGGCTGTTGTGAAGCGGGCCCGAGCTTCGGAGATGTGTTGACATTCTGCCACCTGGCACGCAACACGCCTGATCCCTGGACCAGCGAGGGACACGTTTGTCATGTTCCCAGACAGTTCGTAAGACGCGTGTTTGCGCAGCTGACATAATATGTATATAAATCCTATGTCAACTGGTTTACACTGGTGAGAAAAGCACTTCTGGATGGCTCAGTAGACCTGCGGTCATGTGTTCACATGCATCCTTGGAGGAAGACCACTTGGTAGCACCAGACCACAGATAGCAAATCAAACAAATCTGTATCGTGGGTGTCAGTGTGTGTTTGTCAGTCTGTTTGTGTGTGTGTGCCAGTGTTTTTGTTTCCCAGATGGAATTAGAAACAGAAGTCCTTACATGGATAGTAAAACAAAAAAGTCTGTCCTTAATAGTACATTTTGCTAGTCTCCACTGGGACAAAGTCAATTTCCAATTAAGTTTACAGTAAAACTTATAAGTGGGGTTAGTGTTAGAGTTTGGGTTATTTCTGGGGTTAGGTATTATGTGTAACATTTAGGGTTAGGCATGAGGGCTAAGTTAAGTTTAGGCATAAATTTTAGGTTTCTGAGGTTAGGGTTAGGTTAAGATCAGGGAACACGGATGATTATGTTTTCTGGTCCCCACAAGGATAGAAATACAAGGTTGTGTGTGTGTTTGTCAGTGTGTGTGTGTGTGTGTGTGTGTGTGTGTCCTTACTTCAGCCTTCTCAGCTGCGGCCGCGGTGGCCTTGCCTGTGTCTGTTGGGCTCTTTCCCCAGCCTTTTGTCAGACTAGCCACACCCACTTTAATATCAACAGCATCCTGGGAATAAAGAACAGATTCTGTTAGTTCACACAGCAGTCAGGGACTTCTCTCTCTCTATTTGCCCATTTCTATCTTCCTTCCTCTTGTTCCCCCTTCCTCCTTCTCTCTATGCCTATATGAGTCTCTCTATACCCCCCGTCTCTTACCTTATTTGTAGGTTTTGGAATGTCTGTGCCCCCCCCAACATTTCCCTTCTCCCACATGCTCTTGATGTTGCGGATACTTGGTGTCTCTGGCAGGTCTGACGTTGGAGACTTGGGGGACCTGACATTCCGGTTGGTCTGTGGAGAAAAAAGGACAAACTCCATCCACTGAGATCCAATTCTTCCTTAGGATGCCATGATTACTAACAGAGGATGGGTGGCGAAAAGGTAAGAATGGGTGATAGCATGTTCATTATACATCCAAAATGTTTTCATTCAGGATGAGGTAGAATGAACAATATTTTCCTTACGGGATGAATATTCAGAGACTTCCCGATGCGGAGCTCTGAAGTCATTCTGCAGACGCCATATTTAGACAGACATGTAGGCGAACAGACAGCGTGACGGAATTCTATATGTGCAGAAGGACTGCAGCAGTTTGAATGCATCTTCTCCTCCACACGCCTCACCTGAACTGCGGCTGTGTACTGCTCCAGCCTGTTGCCAATCTTGGAGACGACCGGAGTGTGAGAGCTCCTGGGTGTCACACTGCAGGAATGACAAAACACTAACCATGAGTGCGTTGCAGGACAGAACAGGAGAGCTAAAGGTCATGGAAGGCTCACCTTTTCTGTGATCTCTGGTTCAAGAACTCTGCCTTCTCCCCAATCTGAACACAACAGAGGTTACAGTAACTAGGTTGAAGTGGAACTCGGTCCTGTTCACATGATACAACACACACCAGGTGGCAGTATATCGACGTGACTTAACCGTTTACACATCAGACAAATGCCGCTGATCTGGATTGGCGTAATTTAAAAAAATAAAACAAGTCCTACACAAGGCGGTTTTCTCTACCCCTCTCACCATCTATCTCATCCTCCT
>JACXGI010015524.1:0-17303 GCA_016801175.1 Esox masquinongy
TTAGGATTAGAAAGAAAATCACTTCAAACATCTTTATGTTGTGACAACACCACTCGCCAAGTCTGATTACAGGTTCCTCAGTGGAGTAGTGGGTAGCGTGCCTGTCTAGGATGTGGAAGCTCCCCGGTTTAAACCATGGCTACTACTTTTTTTTTCTCCATTCCGACTCTAACGTTATTTTACTGCACGTAATATATCTTACGAAATCCCCTGCCTAAAATTTACGTAAAATAGTCTACGTCATCCTTCTGAGACCAGTCTGTGGTAGCGCATTGTAATGTAACCTAACGTAACGTAACATATCAGGAAATCGGATGCCATAGATTTACGTAAAATAGTCTATGTATTCCAATGAGGCCAGTTTGGAATATCTCTACAGATGTTCTCGATCACACGCACTGCTGCCCAGGTAACATCGCGAAATGTACTTCCGTTCATAAACATCCCACGGCCACCTCCAAAACCATAATGGATCGACAGATACAGGGAAAGTAGGAAAGGGGGAAAAAAACAAAAAAAAAACTAATGTGAAACCAGAAAAGGTCTCTCTTTCGTTCACTCTCTAATCCATTTTCTCCTCCTTCCCTCTCCCTATATCTCTTCTCTCTCTCGCTCTGCCTCTCTCCCTTCATTTGGTCGTCGCTGTCGGTTAGAGATTGATTATGAACCAGACAGATGTATCAGGACTGTGATCATGTCATGGATCACAGCTCGGAGCGAAGTGACAGATGTCATCAATGGCCTGGTTTGTTTAGAAGGCGAAGTGTCTGCTTGTGTTTATGAGTGTGTGTGTGTGTGTGTGTGTGCATGCTTGTTTGTGATGGATGGTGTTATATTGCCGACTGAAGGTGGATATATCATCTGCTGTGCGCCTGGGCCTTGTTTATATGTGTATGTGTGCACGAGAGAGAGAGAGCGGGAGAGAGACAGTTGCACAAAAAGATTCAAGAAGGAATTCAACGCGCCTCACAGACACAACCCATTCTGTCCCTATATAGCTATACTATTACATAAAGGCAGTCAATCCTATGCAGTATCAAAGGGGTTTGTTGTTCAAATCACACACACCATATGGCTGACATTGCAGTCTGGTGTAGAAAACTCACGCAGATCAGGTCACACTCTACATGAGTAACACAAGCATCAGTTGGAACACATAAGAGGTTGGAAGTTCTGCTGGTCAGAAAAAACTCCAGGGCACGGTCTTTCTAATGTTATTCATCATAATCTGATTAATTACACAGAAGTAGGATGATTTCTTCTGTTTTATGCTGTTTATTGATACGGCCTTGCCTTGTACAAACATCTTCGCAATAGGATCGGAAAAATCAAAGATCGAGACACATCTTCTCCGAGGCACATCTCATCAAGCCATTCTGCTTGTTATTATACTGCTCACTCAACCAGGAACTATTCGTTGAACGTGCTGGGAAGACAGAACGTTCTGAGGCCAACAACCACTATTGAGATCACAAGAGCCCAATCTACCCACGAGAGTGCTACAAGACAAGTGCTACGCAGCCTTGTCTCACATCAACCCATTCCTCCAGACGGTTCTGAGACGATATGCAATGCCAATTGACTTCAAACTTTAAAATCAAATCACGTTTGTCACATGCTTTGCTGACAAGAGTTGAGTCGACTCAAATGCTGCAATGCTAACTTACTAGGACCAAGGCTTCTGTTCTATTCATTGAATGTACTTCTACATTTAATCCCATCCTCTGCGTCAAATCCAGATTGATATCTTTATTTGAACTATGCAGAGGTCCTGTACAACAATTACCGCGGATTTACATCTGGCATTTAAAAGTTCCATAGAAAAGAACTTCATATGGGGTAACGTTTTGTCATTCGTTTGAGTTGAAGTAACTCATCCATAGCTCGCAGCCGCTAGGACTAGTGTAAACATGGAGGACTGTTGACAGACAGACGTCAGCATGTTTAAGACTGTACCCCATTGCGCGCATCAGCCCACCCTAGTGGAGACATGCTCACATACTCACACACAAACACAAAAACTCTGTCATGTTCTGGAGACACATTTAAAATCCACCAATCACAATTAATTGTAAAGAACACACATGGGTTCTGACAAAACACACCACACACACGTTTCAGCCGTGCTCCAGTGACAACGGAAAACAGCCTCAGTGCAGTTCTGGCCTCGGATGCAGATACAGAAACGAGGCCACAGACACGGAGCTCTTACTGCAAAACAGACCTGCACTTAACCTACAATATACTACACACTGTGACACACACACGTACACTATACTACACACTGTGACACACACACACACACACACACACACACATACACTATACTACACACTGTGTCACACAAACACAACTACACTATACTACACACTGTGACACACACACACACTATACAATACACTGTGACACACACACACTATACTATACACTGTAACACACACTTACACTATACTACACACTGTGAGACACAACTACACTATACTACACACTGTGAGACACAACTACACTATACTACACACTGAGACACAACTACACTATACTACACACTGAGACACAGACACCTACAATATACTACTCACTGTGACACACACACATACACTATACTACACACTGTGACACACACATACACACTATACTACACACTGTGACACACACACTATTTACACACTGTGACACACACACATACACTATACTACACACTGTGACACACACACGTACACTATACTACACACTGTGACACACACACGTACACTATACTACACACTGTGACACACACACACACACACACACATACACACAAATACACTATACTACACACTGTGAGACACACACCTTCACTATACTACACACTGTGACACACACACACACCTACACTACACTACACACTGTGACACCCACAAACATACACTATACTACACAATTTGATACCCAGAAACCTACACTATACTAAACACTTTGATACACACACCTACACTATACTACACACTGAGACACACACACAACTACACAATACTACACACTGTGACACACACACCTTCACTATACTACACAGTGTGACACACATACCTGTTTTAATTTATTTGTGGAGAGCCAAATGAATATTGCAAAATCTTAGGTTAATCTTACATTAACCTAAACCTAACCCTTAACCTTAATTCTTAACCTAACCGTAACCTGAAACCTCCAACTTTAACCCTAACTCTGTATCTAACCCGAAACTGCTAACCATAACCCTAGTTCAATTCATAACCCTAACTGAAAACTTTCACCCTAAAACTTCTAATAAGCATCAAAGTAAGCCCTTTTCCTCATGGGGACAGGCAAAATGTCCCCCATAGTTAGGTATAATACAGTTAGGTATATCTGTAAAGACACACACACACACACAGAAACCTTCCTATAAATACGGTCTAATCATTCTACGGTCTAATCATTCTATTTCTCTTCACATCATTAGACAGATATCATCTTCAAGGTAATAACACACACCTCAGTCCCCCCTGCCTCAGCTCACTTCATGCTCTGGTACCCACACATAGGTTAGCACTGGGACATTTACTGAATGTTTGCTGGTTCGAAGCCCGGAGCCAACAAGGTGATCCGTCAATCTGCCCTTAAGCAATACGCCCAATTGCTGTAGGGTCTCCATTACTAACAACTAATCTCAAATCAGGGGGAACAGGATATGAAGAAAAAAAACATTTACATCTCACACCGACACACTTGTTTATACACGTGTGGAACAGGGAAAATATAAGCATCCTGTGTCCGATTTGACCCTTAGCTCGCACACACACCTATATTCACCCTAACAGGCTGCCTTGCTAGCTGTCATTGCCTCCTAGAACAAGGTACGAAGCCTCAGTAACCTGCCCACCTAACAATGCTTCATTTCCAAGGCCAGACTCCAAACACACCGCACTACCCCGACACGTATGGCACTGAAGGGAGGTGGAGTATCTTAACAATGCACGAAGCCCCGATCAAAGGATGCCGATTCTAATAGCTTCCAGACAGGAGGGAAAGAGACAGAAAGACGCATAAATATCAGACCCGGTCGCTCTCACTGGCCTCGTTAGTTTGTGTGCATGTATGTGTGTGTGTGTGTGTGTGTGTGTGTGTGTGTGTGTGTGTGTGTATCACACTTGACAGAGACATGGCTTTGTGTCTGCTGGCCCCCAGCTGGTTCTCCAATAATGACTAGGTCCGCCAAAACGGCTGTCAGCCCTCGATCCGTACACAACAGGGTGTGCGTGAGCGCGGAGCTGCCTCATCAAAATATGAGAGTGGATCGTTAGAGTGGCCTGAGTGTGTGTGTGTGTGTGTGCACGTGTGTGTGTGTATGTGGAGTGCACTAGTGTGTGCTGTGATCATCTGGCGGATCCCCCCGTTGTGCACATGGGGAGATGTGAGGAAGACGATGTGTGAGGAAAAGGGGAGAGTCGAGTCTCAGTGTCAGCGCAATGTAGCTCAGGAAGAAGCCATCGCGCTGGTAATATGGTAGGGGTGCCTTCGCGTGCAGGCTAGCATATACGCAAATCCTAACAGACATTTTAATCTGACCATCTCCACCCAATCACTGCTCAATTTTCCCTTTCACTTCTTTACTCTTTAATTCTAATACCTCTCAGTCGAAATCAAAGAAAATAGAACTAATTCAGTTTGTCCCACTACCCGCAACATACAATCAACATTTCAAAGTGATACTACAGTTGGACAAACCTTACCATAGTAGGGTTTTTTAATTAGTTGCATATTTTCTTCTCTTGTTCTTATTTGTTATAATTATCTATATTAAGCATTTGGCAAGCCAGTTATTAACTGCCAACCAATAACCAAGATGGGCCTGACCAATTATATAACTGGGTGAAATCTCGTTGCTCAAATTCATGTTCACTGGCAGAGAAGAACCTGGATCAAAATGTTTCAGATGACAGTGGTGGTGTAGTGGTGTTATGAAGTAAATGGAGGCAATACATTGCTAGCTCTAGCCACTGCATTATACTGTAATAAATAAACATTAGTAGGCTTAGGCTAAGTATGGCTTCGACAGCATTGTCGAAATAATGTCTTAATGGGGGGGGGGGGGCTCAGCACACGCTAAGTAATCTAGAAGCTACTAGAAGATAATGAACGGAAAGAAGGAATCTCGGAAGCCACCTTGACTTTTGACCTCAAGAGGAAGTTCCTCCCCTCCCCCGAAACAATCCCTGTGCCTTTAGGAGCTTGGCCAATCGGGTGTCTCCGTCTCATCAGGGTAGCGTTTGCTTGTGTCCCATTAGCCTCTCTGGTTAGAATCGATAGTTAATTACCTCTAAAAGGTGCTTTTCTCCCCAAGACCTGACGCTGCCAGACAGCACAGGGCAACGCAGTCCACTTGAGTCACATTTGATGGGGAAGGGTTTGAGCGTCGCGCAAGGTCACGCTGCATTGGCCACAACCTCCTCTCTCTCTCCCACTTACAGGAACATCACTGTTTCTCTCAGAGTGTAGTGATGCTCACACACACACACACACACACACACACACACACACACACACACACACACACACTTTTAGGCACATAGACATAGATTTACACTCACAAACACTACACATACACGTATACTCTTGTCCCACCACACTCATTTCCCATACACACACATGCATGTACATATTCCTTTGTGGGCAATCTTCTTATCTTCAAAAAGGAACATGGGGCAGGGAATTGTGTGTCTACCACTTGTGAGATGTGTCTGCCTGCTGACCCAAGACAAGTCATTAGGCAGTCATTCCCAAATAATGGGACATGCCTTTCGCTGGCTGCTAACACACATTTCCCTCATAAACAATCAGAGAAGGTATCCAAAATGTCACCCTCTTCCCTATGCAACACACTACTATCCACCTGATCCCAATTAAGGACCAACAGCCACTGATGGAAGCAGAACCGTTATTTAAAGAAATGGCGAAGCGTGCGCTGCCCGGAATGGGGGAGTAATTGTGGTAGGCGTCACCATCAGAATTTAATTTCACTGAGTGCTGGGAAAAGAACATCCTTCAGGGCTGCTGGGAGAACTGTGAATACTGGAAGGCAACTTTAACCAACGACTGCGGAGATGTGAAGTGGCCTTGAACACACGCAAACACTATTAGGAGTGGCAACGGGACACGAACAAGTTTGCCCTCTGTCCCTGCTCTGAGAGAAATGCACCCCACTACTTCTCAGTGGTGTGCAAAACATACTGTTCCAGCAAAGACATCTCTAACCCATCAAAACAATAATAATATTCAAAAAATGAACTTAATTTAGCCCCCTCCCAAACCAACCTCCCCAATCTTCCCCAGGCCCCCATTCACATGCTCCCCCCAGGTCCTTCCAGGACTTCGGGGCATAAGACTGGGGGCTTAGCCAACAAACAAAATCCTTAAGGTCCTGCATTCAACCCTCTATTTCATTAAGAGAATAATAAAGGCACTTCTTTGTTCCTCTCCTCCCTTCATTTTTTTTCTATTCTTCCACTGAAAAGCCTGTGTCCGCTGCTTGTGTCAACACCCGAACGGATTCATATTTCACTTCGAAAAGGGGGGAGAGGAGGTAAAGGAGAGAGCATCAAATAGAATGGGAGGGGGTACCCAACTTTAAAAATGACACAACTGCATCTATTTAACCAAAATAGAGAGAACAGGGGACATGAAATGATGGAGGAGGGGAGGGGAGGAGGTACAAAACCAATTATGCCCAGGCTGGTGGTTGACAGAGGAGGAGAAAGTCTGCTTCGGCTGTTCCTTCAAGTTTTAATTAAAATTCTCCTTCCGGAAAAAAAAAAGTGAAAAACAAGCCCCAACTAAAAAGAGAAATTGGCATCCGGGAAGCCAACCCCAGTCAACAACGTGGGCATTGTTGATTGTAACGTAGCGAACTGGGGGGATTGTGTGGCGTTGGAAAGCTGGCTGTATCTGGTGGTTCAGTAAGCCTAGAGGCCCCCAGGAGTAAGGCAGCTGTTGGAGAGGAGAGGAACGGGACTGAATAATCAATGCTTTCTGCTGTGATTTTTTTTTGCTCGCTCTCTCCCCCTCCTCTGTCTATCACGCTCTCTTCTTTCCCCTTCTCTTCGAATAACATTGAAGAGACTCCACTTGCATGCTGACTGGCTCTATGTCCCCATATTTCGAATCACAGCAGTTGACGGACAAATAATTCACATTGCTAATTAAAGTGTGTCACCGACATCCGAGTAATTTAACAAGTCGATAATGCCCATTTCCAGATTGTATTGTCACATTTGATGGGTTTGCGTTATGAAAACTCAGACTTATTCCAGGAAGACATCTGATTGGCAATTTCGAGGTATTACTACAGAGTAGAAGCTGTTCAAGGTCCAAAAGGTGTTAAGAATCCTGATTGGTTATAATGTTGTACTTATTACAGAGTTATTTTGTACAATTGGTAAGACATGGTAGGTTGATCCGGTATTAAGACATGTGATTGGTTAGATAAGACTGGTATATTTAGAACCAGCCTGGCTTGGTGATAAGTGTAGAGTGAAGTGAGACTGCATTCAGAAAAAGGATATAGAGCAAATCAGGAAGCAGGAACCTGTGACAGACGGACAACACCACGAATGTCTAAAGCTGGTCCAGAGCGAGTGGTATCTATTCACACACACGCACCAACAGCATAAGATAATTTTTAATAGGATGTTAGGCAACAAAAATGTTTGGGGAAAGTCTGTGATTTGATTTGAAGAGTTATGGAGGCAAGGGCCCGGCCAGCCGAACAGCATTTGTCAGTCATAACATGCCAAGTATACAGCAGACCTACAAGATAATTGTCTCTCCAGGCACTCCAAACTACCACTTTGAGGTTGTTCAAGTGTGCGTCTGTGTGTGTGTGTGTGTGTGTGTGTGTGTGTGTGTGTGTGTGTGTGTGTGTGTGTGTGTGAGAGAGAGAAAGTTAGCTCACAACACAGGCCATGAGTGTAAATGTCAGATGCTGCAGGTTATAGACTATTTTTTGTGTTTGCAAGCACTGCTTCAATAGTGTTTTGCGCACATCATGGAGACAGAAACACCACCAAGCTAGCAAGCTTAGCGAACTGTAAGCGATATAACTACTTACATTACATCTTGTTGCAGCTAGCAATGGAGACAGTGAGAGAAGATTTTAATCAGAGTGCGAATAATACAATGACAATTGGGGGGGTGCGCTTCAACTTTTTCTCCAGGGCGTAAAGGGAACCCAGTACAGCGCAGGTACATGCTTCAGTGAACTAAAGTCTTACAATTCTTACAGCATCTTGCTTATTTAACATAATGTCTGCAGCCTGTAGATGATGACAAATCCAATCCATTACACCAGCTCATGGGGCACGAACCACACAAAAACCTTTGTATTCAGGATTCACCAACAAAGTATCCTTGTGCAAAACTGGCAGCAAGTCAGACCTATTAAAGGCATAGACCACCCAATAATCTAAATTTGTCATCGTAGACTATTAGACTATTTTCAAGGTAAGAAAACTACCCCCAATCTCCCCGCAGTTCGAACCCTGGTTTTAATTTTTCACTATGTCTACGGAATATTACCGTTCATTATCCTCGCAAGATTAAGGGACTGCTACTCCAGTAAACGTACGTTAGTTTACACATTCATGTGCACTTGACACCCACTTGATGACTCAATGTTATGGTAAGCCATTTGGGTCTTTGCGTGTTAACAAAGATAGCTAAGCCTATTGACTTCATCGCTGTAATACGACTTCACGTCACTTAATTATTCAAACATCTACGTTTTTGTTTTACCTAATAGCTTTACTATCAATTAATGGATATGTCAACGTGATTCACCGTTTGCTATGCTGCAGCAAACCCACGTTCTCAAGCGCTGGGACAGCTGGTCAGGAAAAAGCAAACTGATTCATGCAAATATTTGTTTTGTGGCAACAGGGCTCCGAATAGTTGGCTACCATTATTTCTATATAAAACAAGTGACTACTAGTTACATGGATTACCAAATCATAACTAATAATATAGAAAATACTATATCTTTGTTTCTGGTCATTATTTATAGGCTGTTTTCATTGGTCCCAACATTCCTTGTGCCTTAAGTCAGTGTGACGTCGACTGGAAAACTGTCTACAGAAAGTTCAAGTATTGTGCTTCAGACAACATTATAGGTCAGCAGCTAAATGCTAGCCCTGTAACAAACATGCACGCACGCACACACACTTTCAAAATACATTACACGTGTGTTTCAGCTTTTCATTGCATGCAGAATAGGGCTGTTTTTCAAAATGTTCCTGATATACTGTACTCATCCGTGTAAAGAGAGGTTGAGAGAGGTGAGGACTGATTGTTATCACCTCCATTACATTAACAACGCAGACTTGCAGAACCATAAACCAAGCTTCAGTGACTTCCTGAATGTTAGTCATGGTCCCTCCCTACCATAGCCACTCTACTACTTTTTGCTCTCTGGACCTGCCTCTCCCTCTGCCTCTCCCTCCCTGTCTTTTCCTCTACCTCTATTTCGTTCTCTTTCGCCCCCCCCCTCCCTTGAGCATGATGCCTGGGGAGTCTCAAGACAAACAGTTTTTAAAATAATAAAAAAAATCTCTGTCTTTCTGTGTATCTTCCTCAATTCAATTTAAAAGGCTTTAAACTGCATTGGAGACATTTCCTTACATTGCCAAAGAAAGAGGAAAATAGAAAGGTATAATAAAGAACACTTTAATTATAAAATTAAAGAAATCTAATTAAACATTACAGACGATTACTCTCTCCCTTCTACTTTCTCTGTCCATCCATCTACCCCTCTGTTCTCCATCCATTCTTTTGCAAATCTCTCACTCCATCCACCTTTCCCTCTCTAAAACTCCCTCTTTCTCTTGTTCTCATCTAAAACACCCTTTCCCTCTCTTTAAGTCTATCTCTCTCTCATTCCCTCTGAAACACATAGATCCAAAGATCCATTGTGCTTACAGTGTCCAACCTTGTCGCTTTCTTATTCACATATGCATAACTTACCAGGAACAGAGAAATGCTTTTTTTTTTTACTTTGAAAATTTACATCAGACAAAAAAACTATAAAAATAAAACGTATTTATAGAACAGTGACAAGTTTGGTGACATGATTATGGCAAAAGAAAATTCACTAAGTAACATTCTCTTTTCAAATGTTGTAACTGCACTGTACGGTCAAGTAAATATGCTTTCCTTTTTTTCTTTATTTGTGGTTGAATAGTACACAGAATAATGTTTGTGGCCTTATGTGTCCACAATGTGAGTCAGTGGTGCACAAATACCACTACAACATGGGTTCAAATCTGGCCTATTGCTTTTTCAGCTAAAAGTGTCCTGTAACTTTTCCCAATTTTTTGTCCAATAAAGCATGAAAAATACCCAGAAAATAGTCCATCTTTAAGAATGTGTTGGTTTGAACAGCGGTTTCAGTGCCAAAAGCTGATGATTATTAGGCATAAGCATGGTATGACTGTTATTGTCACTAATCCATAGTGTGGCCGGGGACGGGGTATTCTAGTAGCGCAACTATTAACACGGTCTCCTCTGGGACTTATTAACATACACACACACACACACTTCTGTTGACTTCTGGGTTGGGAACACGCAGACACACACAGCTTGTTGGATTTGCAATCGCCAAAGAACATCAGCTTGTACCCACTGGTCTATTTAGCATCGGATGACTCCACGACCACGTTTGTTCTTTGCCAAACACACTTGCTTTCCTTTTCTCTGCTCCCTCCTCTTTAATTCTGCCCCCCCCCCGTCCCCGTCCCGTCTTTGCCTCACACTCATTTTCCTTTGGCCTGTTCATCCTGGGTACTGCTGTAGTTCGTGAATAAGCATTGTACTAGGGTGGGAAAATTCTCAGTTAACGGAGGAGCTGTTTAAATCCTGTGGGTTAGGGTTTGGTGCTTGGTGTCCCCTAATTCCTCTCTCTCCCCCTCATTCTCCCTTTCTTCATCTCTGTCCTTCGCCGATTACTCTCCCCCTCAACTTTCCAATGTTGAGTTACCAATGTTGTTGTGAATAATGATACATAGATGCAAAGGAACAAAGAGAGAGGAGAGAGGGGGAGGAGAGAAACAGAAATAGAGAGAGGGAAAGAGAAGGAGGTAAAGAGGAGAGATGAAAAGGGAGAACAAAGGTAAAGTTAAAGAGAGGTGGGACACCTCTGAGAGAAGCAAAATATTGCTTCTCTCAATATCTCTTCTCTCTTGTATCGTATTTTTCCATCCAAGTAGTTTAGCAATGTAGCTCTGTGGTTTCTTCTTTGACATTGTGTCACTGAAAATGTTTGCATGTCTGTGTGTGTGTGTATGTGTGTGTGTGTGTATGTTCATGCCAGCCTGTGTCAGTGTGTATGGGCCCCAAACCATCCCTGACATATACCCATAGCCCCCGACTGCCAGCGTTTATTGCCCATTAATAAATCACAACAGCTGAAGGATTCAGACTTTCAGTTCAATCATTGGCATGAATAGCCGGTTGCCACTTTTGCCAAAGCAATGTTTATGAACATTTTTAATGTGTGACATTATGTCATTGTCATTTCAGTGAAAAGCCATCCATCAGTGAGACAATCATTGTGTGTGTGTTATATATACATTGACACATTGTGTGCGTGTGTTATATATACTATATATATAGTCCTGACAGAATAGAAACCCATTGAATGTCTGACAAGCTGAGAACATTTGGCAGGTCCTTACTTTAAAAAGCCTGTTTCAGGCTTAGGCTAGGTCTGTGCTTTCTGGCACAGGCAAACCCAGAGGCAGAGGCCCTCAGGTCATTGGCCTGAAAAGAACCAGGTTAGTCCGTCCCTGTATTCGCACGTGTGTGTGCGTGAGTCTCTCCCATCTCCTAAATTTTAGCCGACGGCCATGAATTCATATACACATCTGATGCTAGAGCTGCTCTGTCCATCCATCCATCTACTCCCACTCCTTCTGTCTCTCCATCCACCGCTCCGCTGAAGGGAGACGCGAGCCGCCGTACGGGCGGGCGAGCGACCGTGGCGGAAGACGGCGTCCTGCGGTAACGAGACGGCTAGGCCTAGATGGAATGTGCGGCACCCGCAGCAGTCACTAGGCCAGATTGGTCCAGTGGTCTAAACCACCACCGTTGCAATGCGTACCACTGCAGCACAGACTCGAATCTTGATATAATCCACAGATATTTCACCAAAAAATAAGGAAGTTATCTGACATACTGTGTGCGATTGCAGAGGAGTTGCGGCGATTAGGGACAGATAATCAGATTAAGGGCGACACGATCTGGACAACGATACTGTGGCAAGGGCTGTCTTTTCACACACACAAACACACACAGAGACTGAGGGTTATACAGATTGTAGATCAGATCAGCAAACATTAACCTGCCTGTGGAACAATCTCCTTTCAATTAACCAGCCTAAACAAGGAGATCACTCCCAGCACTGGTGTTGCCCGGGTAACCCAGGGTCTCTATCCTATCCATCTGTTCAACCTAATAGCCAGTGTTGTATTTCTGGATGAACCTTTAAAGCTAGTCGTCAGTGATTTGGGATTTGGGAACATGCCCGGATTTCAATTGTCAATGTTTTGATGTTTTTGTAATTGTAGTTTCTCTAATTGTTTTGTAAACCCTGACTGGCATAGTGGTGTCAGTGTTTTATTTAATTATAGGATGAACTTCTATTGAAAATGCTTTTCGGTGTTATTTCACAGCAACATTTACGCTCAAGATACCACGTCTTTCTTCCCAAAGGTAGTTATTTAGTCATGATACTTTCTCTCTCTCTCTCTCTCTGTGTGTGTGTGTGTGTGTGTGTGTGTGTTGGCGCGATAGAATACGATGGTATAAACAATCACGCAGTCAGCCAGCCTGACAGTTGTAATCATTCGGAAAAGAAAAAGATGAAACGATGAAACAGATACTCCGACCATGTAACGCCCTCTTAACGTTCTAGTCTTTAATTCATTCCACTTGTTTATGCTAAACAGACAACCACGAGAGCCCATTTGCTTTAGGGAGTGCGTAAGCAAACGAAGGGAAGTGTTTCATATTCAAGAGGCTATGGTGTTTTACTGTATGCAATCCCTCGGGTTTTCCACAAGTTGTATCGATGCTGATGGCACATTTGTATGCTGATGCTGCCTAACCTGTGTGTGTACGTTAACGCACGCGTGTGCCTGCAAAAAAGATCAAACAGACAGCATGAAGCTAACATTTTTAAACGATTCTGTTGTAGGGTACGTGAAGCTACAGTCCTGATCTAGTACTGCCTCTTCATCACAGCCTTCTAGTCATCATCAATTGATCTGCCGGAGTCATTACTGTCGCGAAACGTACTGTTGCAGAAATCTATCAAATCCCCCCGCCATTTCCTAATCAACTGATATTAATCTTACTGCTCTGAGTCGGTGCTAAAAAAACCTAATTATTATCCTGTGTCAGGACGTGACCCGAATAACATAAGGAGGCTGCGAGGCTAAGATAGGACGATACTAAACTGCAGAAGAGCATCTATCCCGGTTACAAGGCCTAAATGTCAATTATCTAGCTATATTTCCAAAACAGATACAGTCTAGCAAGATGGTCTGAATCCACTGACAATACAATCTATTGCTCAGATTTAAAAAAATAAAATAAACAAGCAGGCTTCCTTATATTTCCCATAAGTGTATAATAAAAACCCTTTGGCCAGAACATTTATTCATAAGGTAAACCAAAATACTGCTCCAGATCACAGTGTGTAGCCAAGGTAATTCAACCCAGAACAAATATCCTGGCAGAGAATGCCTGGATGGGCTTCTGTTTCATCTCAACCCCACGATTTGAGGTTTGGTTAGCGTGGCTGCACAGTCTGCAGCCTAAAACAACCAGATTGCCAAAGACACCCAGAAACACCGGGACCCTATACTCTTCCATCCAATTGAGATAAATAATAAAATAACGGGACGGGACTTGACGGGATCCACGTGCATCGCATCCCTAGTATTCCACTGACAGCACAGAGCGCACACACTCACGGAAACAATGTGGCATTCCGTGGGAAAGCCTGGGCAAGTGTGCAAGAGAGCCACTGAGAGCTCCGACGCGGAGCGTCCAATCCATAGCATAAAACACAGCAATAATTCCAATAATTTACCTTCCATCGCAGAAACCGTGGTGGTGATGATGACCCATACAACCGCAAACATATCCACAGTCATGGCAAGAATGTATAGTCCACACAGTCTATATCCACTGACAACCACGCTGGACGCGGGCTCACAAAAAATCCCTTTGGTTGTCACAGAGCGGTGTATTCCAGTCGGTAAACCGGTGTTGTGAGAGTCACATTTCAAGCCGTAGTAAACAGTGTGTGACAACCAGCGTAGGACCCCGCCGAGTTTAGGGGATGGAGGGGGGGAGTGAGGAGGAGCAAGCAGGGCGACAGCCTCCTCACACCCCGTTAAAGCAGCAGGGCCAATCAAAGATAGTAAAGTGAAATTCGCTAACCAATCGCCGACTGTCTGTTCCTCCCACCTGCATTGTGAGAAGACAAAACTTTTCCCTGACCTATTTCAAACCGCAGCCGCCTCACCGATGGAGGACAGCACCACCAATTGGTCCGGTTTGGGTAGTGCATTACATGGTGAAAAAAATTAATCTTCAAGAGATAGTTCATTGTTTTTTCTTCCATCTTGCCCTCTTTACCACAATAGCTTTCTCCCATTAAAAAGAGAAAACTTATTCAAGCTCATTTATTTTCTTTAAAGATGAAAACATTTTATTGGTGTTTGCATTTTCTGAAGAGAATTCCCACTGCATTCCATCCACCAGTTCGTTCTCATAAACGTCTTGACAGCGAGTGTAATTTATTATTTTTAAAATGTGCTGTTTTGGAGGGGATTGGAGGGTCACTCACCCACTTCTTTCTTCTCCCTGCCTCCACCCAATGTCTTGCAGTCAACGTGTGCCTTGGCAGCCTCCTTCCTAATTATCTTCATCAGAGCCCCAGACCACATTTGCATTCAGACTCCACTTAAATGGCCTTGGCAAAAGATCCCCGGACATCGCAGAATGGGAGTCAGAACAACCCCCTTCCCTCTCCTCATCTTCACATTCTATTGAGAGCAGGAAGGCACGTGCTGCAACAGATGGAGGACACAGAAGGCTTGTTTTCCTAAGGATGCACTTGGGGAGTGGGAGGGGTCTGCATGAGGAGGGGGTTGGTGATAATCGATAACCCCCAATCGGCTACACCTGTTTGGGTCTGATTTGTCCAGTTCACTCCACTGGAGGACTGCACTGGAACTGGTTTAGTGTTTCTGCATGGCCTGCCTCCATGCGGGTCAGTCAGGGCTGGCCTGCTTTTGTTTATTTCAACCTGGGTCGGCCTCAAATCCTGTAAACCTTATAACTAGCCATCCTATTCCATCCAGCATTACCATCCTGTATCAAACAGAAATAAAATGGGAATAGACACACGAGCAAACAGCCTTCCTCTCCCTTTGGGATTCGTCCGGCGAACTAGGCCAGTGCAACGAGGCAAACGTTACAGAAACCCCTTAAAAACATCCGACAACACGCATGGGCTCTCAACGGCAATGCTGAGCCGACGCTCCATTTGTCATTTTTAATGGTGTAGTGCGGAGTGGGACAGTGTGCCGACTCGGCTCGGCCCCAGCGTGCCACGGTGGATTTACGAGGTCCGTCCGGCTCTTATTTGTCATTCCGGTCCCCAGCACCGGCACTGCCACCTCTGACCCCCAGGGCCAGCTCCAGAAAAGGGCTTCGGCCCGACCCAATCAATCCGTGTTTACCCCCCGCTCCTCCCCCCAGGGAAGAGAGGGAGAGAGTAGAGGAGCGTGGAGGTAACAGGGATGCTGTGTCTGAAGCACATCCACCCCCAGACTCCCACATTGTTGAAATGCCGGTACGTAGGCAGACACTCGCACATACACACACAGATATCTGGATTACACACACACACACACACACGTACAGAAGCACAAAAACACACACCTACACAGCGTATTTGTGATAATGATCCGCACGGCAGCCACACAACCACTCTCCCACTCCAGCTCAAGAGCTTCGGTCCGATACTGCAAAAGCACATTGGTTTACACACAAGTAATGAGGAAGCCAGCGCGGGAGTGAGTGTGTGCGGGCATGCGTGTGTATCCACTACGCACATTCTCTGTTGTCAATGTTTTATTTTCCCTTGCCAAGCCATCGCAGAGCGAGCTTCACTTTGTCTACTCTAGTTCAATACTTTTGCAATGAGCTGTGGAGGCACAGTCCCTATTGAATAACTGAAAATTGGGTTGCATGTTTGTTTTTATATAGAGAAAGGAATTGCTCTCACTAGATACAGGCAGGGATAAATATAAGACATAGTGAATTGTTACCGTTGTAGACCTTGTAACCAGTTTCATCATCTTCAGCATAGTCTAAATCCAAACAGCAGCAGCTTTAAAAACAACGATTCGGAACCTGTCAGTGAGTTCATCGATGTTTGTTCTGTGTGTTCTGTGAGAGATGGGGCTGTCCATTTATCATGCTTTTGACCCTGTAAACATCAAGCTGGTCTGTCCACATCACAATGAAACGGGCCAATGTTCCTTGACATTTCTATTCCTCTTCATTCTTTCCACCTGTTCTGTTCCATGGTCTGGGTCGGCCCCCACTGTGAGTACGCTGCTGTGGTGAGCCAGCCTGGAAAATCACTGTTGTTGTTTACAGTGGGGCAAAAAAGTATTTAGTCAGCCCCCAATTGTGCAAGTTCTCCCACTTAAAAAGATGAGAGAGGCCTGTAATTTTCATCATAGTTACACTTCAACTATGAGAGACAAAATGAGAAAAAAAAATCCATAGAATCACATTGTAGGATTTTTAATGAATTTATTGGTAAATTCCTTGGTAAAATAAGTATTTGGTCACCTACAAACAAGCAAGATTTCTGGCTCTCACAGACCTGTAACTTCTTCTTTAAGAGGCTCCTCTGTCCTCCACTCGTTAGCTGTATTAATGGCACCTGTTTGAACTTATTATCAGTATAAAAGACACCTGTCCACAACCTCAAACAGTCACACTCCAAACTCCACTATGGCCAAGACCAAAGAGTTGTCAAAGGACACCAGAAACAAAATTGTAGACCTGCACCAGGCTGGGAAGACTGAATCTGCAATAGGTAAGCAGCTTGGTGTGAAGAAATCAACTGTGGGAGCAATTATAAGAAAATGGAAGACATACAAGACCACTGATAATCTCCCTCGATCCGGGGCTCCACGCAAGATCTCACCCCGTGGGGTCAAAATGATCAC
>JACXGI010015525.1:0-17300 GCA_016801175.1 Esox masquinongy
TAAATTGCTTTAGACTGTTCATGGTTGCCACGTATAGAAGAAGACCTAGGTCAGCATGCCCTGTTCTTAGAAGTGATTATGGCCACAACCGAAGGCGCCAGGCCTCAAACCTATCTTATCTACGACCCTGCTCAGTTGGCTCCAAGGTGAAGTTGCCTGTGTCACCTCTGTATTCTTCCGTTTGTGTAGGACAGGGACTGGGGGTAGCTCAGATCAGGAGGTCTGTTAACTCTGACCTAGAATTATGGTTGCCATGACAGTGTAGGGTTCTGTCTTGTTTTCCGATTAGTATGACGACTTGTTTTTGTATGTATCTTATAGCATTTGAGATAATATTTTTGGGGGCTGACAAGGAGGGGTATAAAGAGGTGAAAGCAATAATGTATGATCAGAACAATTGTTATGACACTACTCTGTTGGTCTCTGTACTTATACTCTGTTTTGTGAAAGCGATTGTTCCCGTGGATCCACGTAATTAAACTTGAAATAATCAAGTGTTATACCAGACTCTGAAAAGTTTTTGTTTGTAATAAATCGCGAACATTTTACATCTTCCACAATTGCCTACTAGGATAGAAATTAAGTACATAGGTATATAATGGTATATATGTATATGTGTCTATAATAAATATATATGTCTATAATAAATAATGAAGAATCACTGAATATGTATATGGACATAGAATTGAAATTTTCGGTTCCATCAATGCCAAATGGTACTTTATTTGCTGTGAGTGTAAAGACTTATGGTGGAAATTCTCAACATTGAATGTACATTTTTCTGACGTTTTTAATGCCCATTCATCATGATCCAACATGAACATTATTGCACACCAAGACGTGTAATATTACAACCCTGTTTCCAAAAAAGTTGGGATGCTGTGTAAAATTTACATATAAACAGAATGCAATGATGTGCAAATCATTTAAACCCTACACTTAATAGAAATAGTACAAAGACAAAATATCATATGTTGAAATTGAGAAATGTTATTGTTCCTTGAACAAAAAAGTTCAATTTCAAAAAAGCTGGGACGGGCAACAAAATACTGGAAAAGTTGTATAATGCTAAAAAAAATTAAACCTGGTGGAACCTCTCACAACTAATTAGGTTAATTGGCAACAGGTCAGTAACATGATTGGGTATAAAAAGAGCATCCAAGAGAGGATGAGTCTTTCAGAAGTAAAAATAGAGAGGGTTTCACCACTCTGTGAAAGACTGCAAATAGACAGCAGAATAAGAATAACGTTTCTCAATGTAAAATTGCAAAGAGTTTGGGGATCTCATCATCTACGGTACATAATATCATTACAAGATTCAGATAATCTGGAGAAATCTCTGTACGCAAGGAACAAGGCCGAAAAACCAATATTGGATGGCCGTGATCTTCAAGCTGTCAGACAGCACTGCATTAAAAACAGACACAATTCTGTAGTGGAAATCAATGCATGGGCTCAGGAACACTTCCAAAAACCATTGTCTGTGAGCAGAGTTTGTCACTGCATCCACAAATGCAAGTTAAAAATGTACCATGCAAAGAAAAAAACATATATAAACAAGATCCAGAAATGCTGACGCCTTCTCTGGGCCTGAGCTCATTTAAGGTGGACTGAGGTGAAGTGGAAAACTTTGCTGTTGTCTGATGAATCAAATTTAAAAATTATTTTTGGGAATCATGGATGGTGCGTCCTCCAGGCTAAAGAGGAGAGCGACTATCTGGCGTGTTATCAGCACACAGTTCAAAAGCCAGCAACCGTGATGGTGTGGGGGTGCATTAGTGCACATGGCATGAGTGACTTGCACTTCTGTGAAAGCACAATTAATGCTGAACAACATATACAGGATTTGGAGAAACATATGCTACCATCCAGTCTTTTTCAGGAAAGGCCTTGCTTATTTCAGCAGGACAATGCCAAACCACATCCTGCACATATTACAACAGCATGGTTTCGTATTAAAAGAGTGGGTGCTAAACTGGTCTGTCTGTAGTCCAGACCTGTCACCCATTGAAAACATTTAGCGCATTATGAAATGAAATATACGACAAGGAGACCCTGGACAGTTGAAAAGCTGAAATCCTATATCAAGCAAAAATGTGAAAACATTTCATTTTCAAAACAACAGCAATTGGCCTCCTCAGTTCCCAAACGCTTACAGAGTGTTGTTAAAAGAAAATGAGATGCAACACAGTGATGAACATACCCCTGTCCCAACTTTTTTGAAACATGTTGCTGGCATCAAATTCAAAATGGGCATATATTTTTCCAAAAACAATAGAATTTCTCAGTATCAACATTTGATATGTGGTCTTTGTACTATTGTCTATTCAATATAGGGAGTAAATGTATAGGAATCTATTGAAAATACCTTATTCTGGTGAATTAAATGACCAAGCTATAATAGGAAAATATTTGTATAAATATAACAAAAGAATAGGTCTACCCCTGAGAGGAGCAGTGAAGGAACACACCAGATTTGATTGTAGATCTCTAGCTCATATGGACAGTGAGATATTAAAACATGATTCATATAAGGATACATTCATTTGAAATCAGTGAAATAAAAACATTTCTAATGGATGTACTTTGGGCCATGTTGGTCAGCCAACAAGTAAATTACTTTTATGTCACCTGGATTGGAATCAATGAAAAAAGAGAACTATTAAGACATCAGATTCTGAAACAAATAACAGCTTTAACACACATCTAAAAGATGATATGTTTGTTTCATAAAATAAAAACTGTCTGTACACCTGTTGCTCATTTCCAGGGAAAGGTATTCAATTTGAAACAACAAACCAGGCAAGCCTAGTTCAGCCGACCCACAATAAAAAGCATTGATCATTGTTGCCCTCCCGAGATTTGAACCCAGATCGCCCATGTGAAAGGCTGTGTCTTTAACCACTACGTCACCAAGCTATACATCTGCCAAGTGTCGGTATAGCCTCTTGACATTATATAATTCTGTCACGCATTAACATCACGTCAGGTTTGAATATTTCTTTAGACACCATTCAGCATTGTGTTAAACTGACTAACGTTTCTTAAGTTTACCTCCACCACAAATAGCATCTATGAACTGTATGTCTTTTGCCACTGGCCGTTTTAACAGCTTATTAGCCATTCGTGAATGACATTGATACAATAACTACTGTATCAATGTAGGTGACGACAACTGACTTTTTCGTCAAGTGAAAAGAGAAGAGAATCGTGTAATCAGCAAAGTGTTTGTCTGTCCTGAACAAATCCTAAGACGTAATTCAAAAATCCACCAGAAATAGTCGCAATATAACAGTAAACAGTTTCATTTTAGGCTTATAACGTAGCTACAGAAGGCTTTAGCCAGCAAAGTTTTTGTCTATCCTGAACAAATCCTCTTTTGCCATTGGCCATTTTAACAGCTAACTAGCCATTCGTGAATGACATTGATACAGTTTCTATCAATATAGGTGACGATAACTGACTTTTTCGTCAAGTGAAGAGAACCACCAGAAATAGTCGCAATACTGTATAACCGTAAACAGTTTTTGTTTAGGCTTACTATAACGTAGCTACTGAATGTAGTAGCCAGCTAAGTTTTTGTCTATCCTGACCCAAAAAGCATGCCCGGATGCGTACTTCGAAAATCCACAAGAAACAGTCGCACCATAACCGTAAACAGTTTTATTGCGGCCCGCAATTAAAATTATTAAATATTGCTGTCCTCACTGGATTCAAACTCAGGACTCCCACGTGAGTGGCACTGTCTTTAACCAATATGCTACATGTGTTACTAATCGCTAGACACCATTCAGCATTGTGTTAAACTGACTAACTTTTCTTATTAAGTTTACCTCCACCACCAATAGCGTCTATGAACTATGGCTTTTGCCACTGGCTGTTTTAACAGCTTATTAGCCAGTAATAGGCTTACTAGTATCTACTAACTTCCTAGGAATTGTCATAAGAATTGAGCAATTGCTAGTGAGACTGAAGATGAACTTTTCCCTGCCAAAGCTATTTCATTTAATGGCGCAAAAACATTTGTTTTTCTTTCATTCATGAATGATATTGGTACAATAACTATAGGTGACGATAACTGACTTTCTCGTCAAGTGAAAAGACGAGAGAATCGTGGAAACCCCAACTCTTTTACTGCCCAAAGGGTTTTGATAAAGCCTATATTATTACCCCCAAAAGCATGCACAGATGCATGCCTTTGAAAATCCATCAGAAACAGTCGCAATATAACCATAAACAGTTTTAGTTTAGGTTCACTATTACGTAGCTACTGAATGTTGTATGTAGCCAGCTACATTTTTGTCTATCCGGACACAAAAAGCATGCACGGATGCGTACTTTGAAAATCCCCAAGAAATAGTCGCAATATTGTATAACCGTAAACAGTTTTTGTTTAAGCTTACTATAACGTAGCTACTGAATGTAGTAGCCAGCTACGTTTTTGTCTACCCTGACCAAAAAGCATGCACGGATGCGTACTTCGAAAATCTACCAGAAACAGTCGCAATATAACCATAAACAGTTTATTTTAGGCTTAGTATAATGTAAATACTGAAGGTTATAGCCAGCAAAGTTTTTGTCTATCCGGAACAAATCTAAACTTTGTTTTGGCTGTGAGGAGATTCAATCGCGGAACCTATTGCTTGCAGGTCCCCTTCTCTAACCACTACGATATTTAACAAGGTAAATCAGTCAGTCACTCACTCAGTCAGCCAGTCAGTAAGAGACATTCGCTCTTCTAGGCCAGCTCCGCTTATGCGGTCTGGCAAAAACATTTTCCCTCATGCAATCATTGGAATTGCACTTTTCCAACAGTCCCAGGCAACTAATAGCACCTTTTGGCCTCCGCTAAAAGAAATGTTTTATTGTGAATTGCTAAAAATCGAACACAAAATTACATTTATTCTGGTTTAAAAGACATGTCCTAGTGATGTACTTTATAAAAAATCACATCCAGTTGTTAAAAAAAGAAAAAAACGCAGTTGCAATTATATTGTTAAACCTTTTTATATTAATTTCTGATAGGATTTACGCGAATCTCCTGCTAAAATCTTGTGCAACCACAAAATAAACAAATGCAATGAAATAAGGAGACCTGTATTCATAATATAAATGATCTAATTATTTTTTAAGTATACACTTGATTAAATTATTTTTCTGACCTTTTCGAAAGCAGGAAGAGGAAGTCATTTCAAGTAGGCCCAATTAAATAATGTAAATAACGTTTTTCTAGTGTTGTCATGACATTCATTCATTATTAGAGAAACATTTGACTTAATGGTAACACTTTCAGTTGGTATAAATAAAAATATAGCATATAAGCTGGCTAGTAGTAGCCTAGGTGAACTAGTAATGATTGAGGGGGGAGATTTAGGCAAGGCTGGGCAAAGTTATGAGCCTCTCACATTTGAAAGTAAATAGGTAAGGATACACAGATGTTTTTTTGTTTTAAATAGCTATCCCTTAATCAAAGGCAACTTAACAGGAATATCTACTGGGATGAGCAACTACCAAATATTTAATTCCGTAGAAAAATAACTTGTGCTTAACATTGCAGCAGCATTTCTATTCATACATTGCCACAATTATGTGTTCTAAACTCACGTTTGATGTGTCATTACAGGCGTTCTGAACGGGTGTTTGGTCGGTCATTACAGGCGTTCTGAACGCGTGTTTGGTTGGTCATTGCAGGCGTTCTGAACGCGTGTTTGGTTGGTCATTGCAGGCGTTCTGAACGCGTGTTTGGTTGGTCATTACAGGCGTTCTGAACGCGTGTTTGGTCGGTTATTATAGGCGTTCTGAATGCGCGTTTGGTTGGTCATTACAGGCGTTCGGAACCTGCGTCTGCCTTATTATCGATACACATTCCTGATTATAGTATCTACAATGTAGATACTATAATCAGATTCTACATGAACTTCAGGCTTAATTCTTGCTCCGTACAAAATTAAACTCTCAGCTTAGATTTTTCAGTTTTTACAACAATGGTTGTTTACAACAAGCATCTTTTGTCCAGACTCAATCCTTCTTTTAAGCATTCTTGCAAAGTGTTTCAAAGTTTTCAAAGAATGTCTTAAACAATAGCTCCCGTTTTCGGTATTTTGCGACTAGTCTGGAAAGCAACTCTTGCTGTGATGTCATGAGGAAAATTTCCAGTAATTATATTATATTATATTATAATTATAAGATATGAATTAATTATTATACAAACGTGAGACTTGATCTTAACACTGAGTTGTTATAAATGATAATAGGCATATGACTGCTTTCCAATTCATTTTGGTCTACCCCTTGTGGAGGCACGCGACCACACACTGAAAACTTTTGGGCTACAGCATTAAAACAAATGACTAAGATTAGAATTCCCATTTCCCTTTTAACGAAAAGGGCAAAGAACTGGAGAAAAACTAAGATAAAATACATGGAGGTAACTCACCCATAGGCCTACAGTATGTAAATGTTAAATCTAAATGTAAATGCTAAATATAAATTTAATGTTAAATGTAAATGTTAAGTGTAAATGTTAAATATAAATGTAAATGTTAAATGTAAATATAAATGTTAAATGTAAATGTTAAATCTTCAAAACGGAATATTACTGCCATTACGGTAATTGGCCACATCCGGCTGTTGGAGGAGGGACTGCAAGTAGGGGGCATAACTTGATATGGGGATTCCTTAATATTAGGTTACGCCCATTGACGGTTTCCATTGGTGTGGTGTTTTTGATTTAGTGCATGCGTTTATGAAGGAAGAATTACAGGGTCAATGACGAACATTTCGGTAAGTGCTTCCATATGACAACCTCTAGCTATATATTTAGGGGTAGTTAACGTGTTCACTAAGATCGCTTATATACTAAATTATTTGATTCTGAGATTCGAATAGCATGCCAGTGACAAAACATAGAAAACAAGACAACTCTTATAGCTATGTTTAAAGATAGCTAGCTACGCGACGAGGTAGGCTAATTGTTAGCCAGCTCTAGTCAATTAGGGTACGTTATAACTAGCTAAAGATGCATGATGCACCTGTCACCAGGGTTGGATAGGTTAAAATGTAATCCGTTACAGTTACAAGTTACCTGTCCACATTTGTAAGTAACTTTTTGATTACTCAAAGTCAGTAACGTATTCTGATTACTTTGAATTACTTTTAGATTACTTTCATATTAAGAGGCATTAGAAAACAAATAGGAATAGCCTATAACCAATTGAAGACCTTTTGGCAATAAATGGAAATTTCTCAAAAAGGGTATTTACATTATTGTATATAAAAATCAAGATATCTGTTGCTTTTCGCGCGTACACTAAATCTACAGTAGTCCGATGTTTTGCTCCACAACCACCAACATTGTCAAAACGTTGCAGAAACCCCAGGCACGCGAACGCACGTTTGCAATCGTGAACATCCACACACAAATCTGCGCGAACATAACCTGCTATTACTAGGGCTACCATGCGATGGATTTTCAAAACATAAATGAAAGAAATAAACTGTGTTTATACACCTGCACTCTTAGCTTAAAGTCAAAGTCGTCAGCAGCCAATGATAACCAATGAACGCAATTGTCTGAGATGCATAGCAGGCAGAATCTCATGGCCTACCTGTATGGACGGAGTTGAGTTGTCTACATCAAATGCAATCATCCTTTGGCAGAGTGCTTCCCAACACACCTTTTCTCCTCAAATACCGTGATAAATTCCATATAATGTTTTATCTTGAAGGCAGCGTCATGTTACAGGTATCTAACAAATAGTTGCCTAACCTTCTAAACAATTCGTGTCTGAGTTGTGGCTGTGTTGTTCGGTGCAGTTGACAAATAAACCTTGAAACTTGAAAACAACTTGTCGCCTATCATTGTTCTCAGGAATGTATTGATAGTAGATAACTAAATCACATTTTATATGGGTTGGCTAATATTATCGTAGATATACTGTACCCCTGTTTTTATCAGCCACCAAACCAACCAAAACCGGAGAAAATTAAACTAGCGCTTCATCGGTCACTAATCTGGTTATGTGCGCCCACCTTTGCTCGCATGTTGATCACACACAACAACTGAGGCACGCAATTGTTATTTTGATTCAAATAACAATGTTTTTAAAACATTTAAAAACAAAATCAAGCATGCAACGTGTCGTATTTCACGCACCTAATCTTTCTGAATTGAAGTAATCCAAATGTAATCATACATTTTTCAAAAGTATGCAATATTTTAGTTGGTAACGTAACGGATTACAGTTACTGATTTTTTGTAATCAGTACCGGATTACTTGTAATTCGTTACTCCCCAACTCTGCCTGTCACTATATGCAAGCAGGCAAGATCCATTTATTTTTTTGCTTCATATACACTAGTGTCTGGAACGCACTATTGCTCGACAGTTCTATATCATGAGGCTTTGCCCATAGGGGCTTCGCTCCTATTGGTTTACCCCTCTGCCAATAGGCAGTCACTGAAAATGTAAATATGCAAATCACACCTCTCATGGCCATCTGCCCCATGGCTATAAAAGAGATCGTCATACTCTGATCTGTCTCCCTTTTTTCTTCACGAGAAAAGTTTATTATGCAATCGACGGTGATTTCCAACAAGCCAAGGATGGCTTCACCTTCTTCGACCGCTGGAGCGGTCTCTTCTAGCCCGGCGCCCCGGCCGCCGACTTCAATGTCGGCCTGCCGGTGTAGCGAGCTGGACCTGGCGGTCGACGCACATGCACTGTGCTGTGCGTGTCTGGGACCACTGCATGCTCGCGACGGCGCTTTCGAAGAGCCGGTGTGCACCGCCTGCGCCGTCCTCCCTTTACAGGTGAGGATGGACAGGCTGGCGTACTTCGCTGAGGAGGTCCCTCTTGCAGACGTCCTCTCTCTCCTCTCTGAGGAGGACTCCTTTCAGGAGTCGGGGTTGGAGGCTGAGGGGACTGGCCCGGTGTCGGCTCCGCCCACCTCTGGAACTGTTCTTCCCCGGTCGGCTGGACGGTGCGGAGTTATTCCGACTCTTCCTCTTCAGAGGCCCGAGACAGGAGTGTTGACCCCCCGGCAGTGAAGGAGGACTTCTTTGCTGCCTTCTCCGCTGCTGCCCGGCACTTACGCATTTCGATGCCAGTGCCTGCGCCGGAGGAAGGGGAAGACCTCTTTGAGGCGGCCCGCTGGACGCGGGCCCGCCGCCGACCACGGCGCCGGAGGTCCCTTCTCTGCGGAAGTACGCGGAGGAGGCGTGAGGAGCCCCCTTTATGACCCAGGGCACGGTCAAATCTCACCTCGCCTTCACCACGGTGGAGGGTCGGTTGGAGACGCTGAGTAGGGGCATCCCGCCCCTGGAACCCGCACTGGCGACTTCCCTGGTCCCGGGCCTGAGCACCTGGAGTGACAAGTGCCCGGCTCTACCATCCGTGAAGGACCGTGTCTCCGCCAGCCTGGCGGAGAAGCAGTACGCCCTGTCGGTGCAGTCCCTCGCGGCCTGCAACAACTTGGGCCTCCTGGCAGCGGCTATGGCAGGGATGACTGAGGGTCGCACCTCGTTGTCCCCGGCTGAGGTGAGCGAGGTGGCTCGGGCTTCGGCGGCCATCCTGAAGCTCACTCAGGCTAACTCCCTCTTGGCTGGTCGGGTGATGGCCACATCTGTCGTGCAGGTCAGGCACCTGTGGCTGGCGCTGACCTCCCTGAAGGAGCCGGAGAAGATGCCTTTCCTTAACGCTCTGCTGCAGGAGGACACGCTCTTCGGCGCCGCTGTCACGGAGGCCCTGGTGCATCTGAAGAAGGACAGGGAGGAGCGGCTCCGTCTGGGTCCCCTTCTGCCAGTCCCTTCTTCCTCTGCGGCGTCCGCTGCCCCCCCCGAGGCTTTGCGGAGGCCTGGAGGTCGGCTGCGTCGCCGTACGCAACATCGCCGTGCTAGGTCGACAGGCGCATGGGAGCAGGAGGCGGCTCGACCGGTGCAGCGTGAGGTGAGGGAACCTCGTCCCCGAGGTTGTCCCCTACCCCTCCTTCCCACCGGCAGAACGAGGGGGCCAGAAGGTCCCGCCGTTCAAGAAGCGTCGTACCTGACTCTTTCGGGGGGAGTGTCCCTCAGACGCTTCCCCACCCTGTGTGCGTTTGGTGGGGAGCTCCTCTGTTGTGGTGAATAAAGATGTGTTTGCACCTTATTTACCAGTGAGTGAGCCTCCATTGCAGACGGCTGTTGCAGGCCCGGTTACGGTTAGTGAGCGGTCTTCCTGCCTTCCTGCGGTCTCCGACTCCATAAGTCTGTGGCTTCCCATCCTGTCACCACTGGGGTGGTTGGCGGAGGTGGGGGCCTGGGCAGTTTCCTGTGGGGCGAGGTGGAGTTCTCTGCTCGCCCCTCTGAGGTATCAGGCCAGCTAGGTTCGGCTGTGCCACCTGCTGGAGCCTCTATCTCCATGGTTACGGCTGTAATCGATGGGGAGATGGACGGCCCGGCCCAGGTGACGCATGCGTCCTCCTCTCCCTTTCGAGTTGGCCCCGCCTTGGGCGGGTTGGCTGTTTGCGGACGGCCCCCCTGCGGCGGTCGGGGCCGAGGACGCGTACAGTCAGTGGCTGGCCACAGCTCCCCAGCTGCGTGCTCGTCCGCTCTCTGTTTTACTCAAAGTGGCTTCGGCTATGCACGTTACCGGGATGGTTAGACAGGACACTGAGGAAGGGTTACGCGCTGCAGTTCCACTGCCCGCCTCCCCCATTCTCAGGGGTCGTAGAGACTGTAATGGTGTCTCCTCTGAAGGTTGCTGCCCTGCAGGAGGAGGTTGCGGACCTTCTAGAGAAGGAGGCAGTGTCCCTAGTCCCATTGGAGCAGAGGGAGAGGGGGCTGTACTCCCCTTACTTCCTGGTGCCCAAGAAGTCGGGGGGGCATGAGGCCGATTCTAGACCTGCGCATTCTAAACAAATGCGTATCAAAGAGGCCTTTTCGCATGCTCACGATGAAACGTCTCCTGGAGTGCGTGCACCCCGGGTATTTTTGCATCAGCATCAACTTGAAGGACGCTTACTTCCATGTTCCTATACTCCCGCGCCACAGGAAGTTCCTGCGGTTTGCCTTTCAGGGCCAGGCATATGCGTACATGCGGATTCCGTTCGGATACGCGTTGGCCCCCCGCATTTTCACCAAGTGCATGGAGGCGGCGTTGGGACCGTTGAGGTGTCAGGGGGTCAGGTTTCTGGCCTACTTAGACGACCTCTTGGTTCTGGCGCACTCGGCGGAACAGGCCCGGGTTCACACGTTCAGGTTGGTGACTCAGCTCACTCGCCTGGGGTTTGCGGTGAACTGGAAAAAGAGCGCTCCTCGGCCCAGTCAACTGGTGGTGTTTCTGGTGCTCCAGTTATCCACAGTGTCTGAGGGTTCGCGTATCCGAGGCGCGGAGAGCGGCCACTCTGCGGGCCCTGGCCCACGTCCGGCAGTTGCACACGGTGTCGGTGTACGCGGTCATGTCGCTGTTGGGCTTGATGTCTTCGGCCCACGCGGTGGTTCCGCTGGGCCTGCTGCACATGAGGGGCCTTCAACGCTGGTTCGCCCGTCTCCGTTTGGATCCGGTGCGACACCGGCGACAGTTGATCAAGGTCCCGAGCTCTCTGGAGTCAGACCTGGCGCTCTGGAGAAACCCGCACACTCTGCTGCGTGGGGTTCCCATGGACAGAGTGTCGGTTTGGGTCCCGGTGTTTACGGATGCGTCCCTGATGGGCTGTGGCGGGACGTGCCAGTTGCGTTCAGTCAGAGGGGTGTGGTCTCCATCGGAGCACCACATCAACTGGCTGGAATTGGACACGATCAGACGCGTGCTGCTGCACTTCGCACCGACTCTGCGGGGTCGGGACGTGTTGGTGTGGTCAGACAATCGCACGGCGGTTGCTTACGTAAACAGGCAGGGCGGGGTCAGGTCTCTGCCCCTCCACCTGTTGGCGGTGCAGATCTGGGAATGGGCACACGTGCACCTCAGGTATCTGAGGACCCTTCACATTCCCGGAGAGCTCAATGTGGGCGCGGACTTGCTGTCTCGGCGAGGTCCCCGGGACAACGAGTGGCGTCTTCATCCCAACATTGTGGCCGAGGTCTGGAGACGCTTCGGGGAGGAGCAGGTGGATCTGTTCGCGTCTCGGGAGGATGCGCACTGCCCCCTGTGGTTTTCTCTCCGGGCGCAAGACAGGCCACCGTTGGGCGTGGATGCGTTGGCTCACCGGCCGTGGCCGAGGGTACTGCTGTACGCGTTTCCCCCTCTACACAGCATTCTTCCTGTCATGTCTCGGGTACGATCGGAGGGGCTGTCGCTCATCCTGATCGTCCCGCTTCGCCCGGGTGCCCTGTGGTTTGCGGAGGCGGCCCAGATGGCGGTGGGGACACCATGGCCGATCTCTTACCGCCACGGGGCGTTGACGCAGGCGAACGGCTCCATCGGGGCGTTCCCTGTGCTGGGTCAGCCGCTACGGGCCTGGCTCCTGAGAGGGCCAGGCTGCTGTGGCTTGGACTGACTGAGGAGGTAGTCGCGACCATTCAGGGTGCAAGGGCGGCCTCCACGTCAGCTAGCTATACTAGCCGTTGGAGGATCTTTTCCCACTGGTGTGAGGACGCGGGGGTTGACCCCCTCTGTTGTGACGTGGGCACTGTCCTATCGTTCCTGCAGCGTCTGTTTGAGCAGCAAAGATCCCCTGGCACGCTCAAGGTGTACACATGTGCAATCTCGGCATGTCATGAAGGGTTCAATGAAGTGTCTGTATTTAGTCATCCCTTGGTGAAACGGTTTCTGGCCGGGTCCCGCCGTCTCCGGCCGGTGGCTCGGCGGACGTTGCCGCAGTGGGATTTGGCTTTGGTTCTGGAGGCGTGACGCGCCATTCGAACCAGTTGATCAGATTCCGTTGAAGATGCTGTCCCTTAAAACGGCGCTTTTGTTGGCTCTGACCTCTGCTAAGAGGGTCAGTGGCCTTTGTGCGCTGTTGACGCAGCCTGGCTGTCTCGCCGTCAACGGTGATGGTATCAGGGCTGTGTTGCTCCCTATCCCGGCCTTTCTGCCCAAGGTGATCAAGGCGTCGTATCGTTCCATGAAGATGGTGTTGTGGGCGTTTTCTCCCCTGCGTGTCACGGTGGCCCCAAGGTGGGCCAGCCATTGTCAAAACAGCGTCTGTCTCACTGGTTGTGTGAGGCGATTGATATGGCCTACAAGTCACGTGGCACTCCTACGCCTAGGGGGTTTGGGGCCCACTCCATGCGTGTGGGTGGCGGCCTCGGCCGCTCTGTTTAGGGGCGTGGGGGTGGAGGACATCTGTGCTGCTGCGTCTTGGGGGAGGCTGTCGCCTTTTGTCCGGTTTTACTTGCGTGACATGGCTGCGGGCACGCTGGCTCGCTCTGTGCTCATTGTGGCTGAGACTGGGGTGTGAGTTGGTTCCGTTGAGCTGCTGGGACGATGCATTTGACATGGTTTCGTCCGATGCTCCGGTGTGCCTGTGCGGTTTTTAGTGCGACGCTCGCATTATGTGTGCTTGAGCGTCTGCTTGTGCGCTGAGTCTGGGTCTCGGCGTGTTCTTTGGGCTGGCCTCGGTTGCTCCGATTCAGTCTCGACTGATTGAGGAGGTACCGGCTGGGTTGGTGCCGTGTGTGCATTCGTTTGGGGCTGTTTTTCAGTGTGCAAACGTATGTGCTTGGTGTGAGCGGGATGGAAGAGGCTTTGTGTCGTGGTTTTTCCACACCTCAGCCGTCCTGTTGGGCACTTATCTCGTTGGTGGGGTAGGAGACCGGCAGGGAGTACATCTTGGGCTCGCTCGCTTTGCACTATACCAATAGGAGCGAAGCCCCTATGGGCAAAGCTTCACGATATAGAACGATGGTTACTTTCGTAACTCCAGTTCTATGAGTGGAGCGTCGCCCATAGGGTTCATAGCCTGACCAGTCACAGACTTCTTTTCTCGTGAAGAAAGGTATGTCGGGAGACAGAACAGAGTATGACGACCTCTTTTATAGCCATGGGGCAGATGGCCATGAGAGGTGTGATTTGCATATTTAAATTTTCAGTGACTGCCTATTGGCAGAGGGTAAACCAATAGGAGTGAAGCCCTATGGGCGACGCTCCACACATAGAACTGAAGTTACGAAAGTAACCATCGCTATGCGTCTTGCACAATAGTCAAGTTTGGTTGAAGATTTGGTTGGGGTGGTAGTGGATTCATCTCTGATCAGCAGTCTATTCCCTACCTGGATAGTTGGCAAGAGAGATTGATGGCGTTCAAGATGGCGCCAGTTTGTTCTTTGGCGAGCCGTCACATCGAATTTCTCTGTACGTTTGTGTTGTTTGTCTACATGTCTACCCAAGTTGCTTCCCCGCTCATAGTATATGAACGCCAAGCTCTCCTCGATATTCGGGCCGCCGCTGCTGATCTATGCAGTCGGAGTCCAGGGGGACAGGAGTTCTCTCTCCCTCGTTTACCAGCGAGTCTGTGCCAGCTCCCCTACTGCACCTCTCACAAGAGGAAACGTCGCAGAAAACGTGGTAAACGAGGAGGCATATTAGCCAGGATTAAACGAACCTCTTGGCCAAGTGGTTCAGTGTTTCCTGGAGATCATCCCTGCCGCAATCCATTCATCTCACTGAGACGTACAGTACCTGCCTCATACCTATTCTTCCAGATCCAGCACAAACAGCGCTGTACCTGCCGGTTAGACCTCACATTCGCAAGAGAGGAATCAACCACTATAATTTACGTTCATTGGGCTACAATCCCATTCCAAAGAATCCTGGCGATCCTGTTACATGCCATCTGGCCGATCACATCGCCGTTAAAATACCCTTGGTAAATGCAAGGTCTATTTCGAACAAAAGTTTTATTCTGAATGATTTCTTTTTACCTCGTGAATTAGATTTCTTGTTTGTGTCTGAGACATGGCTTAACGTCAGTGAGTTAAGTCCTCTGTGTGAACTTTCTCCCAGCGACTGTTACTTTTTTAGTTCCCCTAGAATCGCTGGTTGTGGTGGAGGATTAGCAGTTATTTTTTAAAATCGTTTTAAGTGTCGCATTGTGTCAGTTGAAACCAATCCACTATCTTCCTTTTGCGTACATATAACACGGGTTCACACTCTACAATTTCGTGCTATGCATACGCCAAAGTCCTTTTTTGCGTGCAGTTGAGACGCGATTTCCTCACATTAATAATTATGGTGAACAAATTTGTTTCATTGACACGCACCAACTTAAACCTATTTGACTTCACCATCATCGAGGCCACCATCCCGAAGATTGACGATTCGTTTAAAAGCCGAAGATTAACTTTTTTCTTGAAACAACAATATTGTTGCATTCTGTTCATTTATATGTAAATATTTTGATATTTGTATATAGATGGAAATTTATCCTGGGGGAATTGTTCAATATCTACACTTGACTACGTTAGTTGCAGTATTTTCTTTTTTAGTAAAATAGCATAGCTTTTCTCTAGTTAGCTAACGCTGCTAGCTAGTTTGCTAGGACATGCTACATTTTCAAAATTCAGTGAGATGTGCTAGAAAATGTATTATTAGTAGATTACCCAGGCCTGGATTTGATTATTATATTGTGTTTAATCATATCGTAGCCAATGTATTGATTATAAATTTTAACCCCTAATATGCTATAATGCTCTTATAAACCAGTTACCAACAATAAAAAGTCTTGTGATGTCATACCAGTTGTCATACTATCAGCCAAACAATCAGGATTCAAAGCATTCAGTTTATTATTACAATTAAGATTTGTTTCTCAGCTTCACATGCTTTTTTAAAACATCAAAATATCCTTAGCTTTATCATACCTCCCATGAAAGGTTAATAATTGTAATTGTTAATAAATGTTAATAATTGTATTTTTTTGTTTTTATTTTAGTCACAATGCCAGGTGGTTCCACCCTCCGCCAGTACCAACATTGCCTGGAAAAAATCAACTGTGCCAACCGACGTTGCACCAAGGTGATACTGTAAAGTAGCCTAATCTGCTGCATAAATGGCTATAGTCTTTTTCATGCTTTAAAGCCAGAGTCAGTGGGTTCAGAATTAAAATATATTGTGCCACAGATTTGCACCACAATTTTGTCTCTAAAAATTGAATATTATTTCTCTGCTAACGAACAACTGTATACAACCAGTTGTTATAAATTACATTTAGTTACAAACACAAACATTGGACTTACAGTGTCTATCTTTAATAAAGACAATACTGTACTCTATTGCAGTGGTTCTATTGCAGGTCCCTTAATTGGTAAGAGCATGGCGTTGCATCGCTTGGGTTGCTGATTTGATTTTCACGGGTGGGCACATTTAAGTTGTTTATTGCCTGCTCTTATCTTAAAGTGTCTTAAAGTGTAATATAACGTCTTAAGTGTATTCATTTTCTTACTGTGGTCAGAACATTTATCTAGGGACTCATAGCCCATTAGGTTCTGTGTACCCGTTAGCTAAATGCATTCACCTTGGGTTCCAGTCACAGGTCCCTGATAAGTGGGCTAGGGTGAAAACCAGCAGTAGTCTGGGTCCTAGGACTGGAGAAGAGAACTAATATTCTATTGCAGCACATGACCATCTTTAGTAAAAACGTAATTTGTCATTCCCTTGGGGTTCCGGTAGAGTGGTTGGAAATCAGGGAACTTGCATCTTTCAGGGAACTTGCATCTTTTGAACCCAATATTATTGTCCAAATAATTCATGTAGGCTGATGCACTGTTGTTTCTATTTACCTTAATCTGTGACAACCCACCCTCTTCCATCTGGGAAATTGTATTTATTAATCCCATCTTTTTCTCTCTCTCAGTGTGGCAAGCTTCTGGAACTAAAAAAGAGGCAAACGGCAAGAATAAAGAAATTTCGTGCCACTGCTAAACAATGGGCAGAAAATGTTAAGAAGTCCAAAAATCAAGCTAAGGTTTTTGATAATTCCTCCATAATGGTAAGCGGCATTTGTCTTCTTGTTCATGTTTCATACATGAGTGCCGACCTGTTTTCCATTACCGCCACCAGGCACGTACGTAGGTAAGGCTCACTTTGCAATATAGTGCCCTTTCCTGTTGACACGCACCCGTCCGTCTGCATGTCCTTTCTCAACGCCAGAGGTTCTGGGTTCTTATCCCACTGGGGACCAGGTCGGAAATGTACAGTGCCTTGCGAAAGTATTCGGCCCCCTTGAACTTTTCGACCTTTTGCCACATTTCAGGCTTCAAACATAAAGATATAAAACTGTAATTTTTTGTGAAGAATCAACAACAAGTGGGACACAATTATGAAGTGGAACGAAATTTATTGGATATTTCAAACTTTTTTAACAAATAAAAAACTGAAAAATTGG
>JACXGI010015526.1:0-17299 GCA_016801175.1 Esox masquinongy
TGAAAGTGCTAAGACACAGCTGACAATTTGCTAACTTATCAGGACTCTTAGATCACAGCGATGAAACCTACCTAAAACTGTTGGGGTTTCTGTAGTAACTCCAACAACTGTTTCCACAGAGGATAGCAGTTGCTGCTGGATGCTCGGGAGGTCAGTGAAATCCGAAACAGACAGTGCGTAGCTGGGATCTTGTGATATCCTCTGCATTTCTCTGCTATCAGAGCTCCTTGTTCCAATTGCAAACACCTTGACACCAAGCTCCTTCAGAGCAGTGGCTGGAGAGTCAACATTGTCAAAGGACCTTCCACCACTCAAAAGAATCAGTAGCTGTGGAACACCATCAAGGCGCCTACTTCCAGAGGAGGCAGTGAAGACGTTGTCTCTGACATACTGAAGGGCTGCCCCGGTGTTAAGGGGACTTCCTCCCTTGTGCCTCAGACCTCTTACTGTATTGAGAATGTCATCCTTTGTATTGAATGTGTTCAGGTAGAATTGGGCAGCTGGATCTCTACTGAACTGGACTAATGCAACACGAACCTTGTTCTTATCCACAGCGAGTCTCTCCACCACTCTTTGAACAAAGTCCCGCATTGCTGAGAATCCAATCCTCGTGCCATCAGACCCATCTAGCAAGAACACAATATCCCTCCTGGGTGCTAGACTCTCAACTAAGGAATGTGAACGGTGACATAAAGAGTCATTTTATATGTTGCATATGTAGGAGAAAAACATCTGCTCTTACATTAAGTTAATTTCTGTACTTAATTTCAAACAGCTACTAAAACATTTTCATTGTCTTTGTCAGATTTAGTGTGATTATAAGAAATATTGCTATAATTGTTTGTTAATGAAACCAACATTAAAGGCTTTAGCGGTTTTCTAAGCTAAAAACTGAATCTATCGACTATACCTTTTTAATGTGTATAGGAAATGGAGCAGGTCAAAATCTTACCTTTCCCACTTATTACTGTTGGTATTAATGTTGGTTTCATGGTTGTGTCCTGCACAATGACAGAACCTAAAGCAGACATGAGCTGCTGTTGGACGTTGGGGAGGTCAGTAAATTCAGACACAGAGAGAGCAAACTTGGGGTTATATGATATCTTTTGTAATTCTCTGATATCAGATCTCCTTGTTCCAATTCCAAACACTTTCACACCTAGCTTCTTGAGAGCAGAGGCTGGTGTATTGACATTGTCAAATGACCGTCCACCATTCAGCAGTATCAATATCTGTGGGACACCTTCAAGGCGCCTACTTCCAGAAGAGGCATTAAAGGCGTTGTCACTGACATGCTGGAGGGCTGCCCCGGTGTTAAGGGGTCTACCTCCCTTGTGCCTTATGCCTTCTATGGTGGCAACAATGTCTTCCTTTGTTGTGTAAGTGTTCAAATAGAAGTGGGCCTCTGGTTCTCTACTGTATTGGACCACAGAAACTCTATCTCTGTTCTCTTCCACAGTGAGTTTCTCAACTACTCTTTGAACAAAGTCACGCATTGCTGGGAAACCACTCCTAGTGCCATCAGAACCATCCAGAAGGAATACCACATCTTTTCTGGCGGTTTCAAGATCAACTGAGAAAGATAAAAATTACATATCAGTCTGGACAAATCTGGTGTTTGTGGTCATTTTACACAACTAAACAGCTGACAGTTTGCTTATATATCTTGATTCCTAGATCTCAGCAATGACACATACCTAAAACTGTTGGGGATTCTGAAGTAACTTCAACAACCACTGCTTCCACAGAGGACAGGAGTTGCTGCTGGATACTCGAAAGGTCAGTGAACTCTGAGACAGACAGTGCGTAACTAGGATCTTGTGATATTCTTTGCATTTCTCTCTTATCAGAGCTCCTTGTTCCAATTCCAAACACCCTGACACCAAGCTCCTTCAGAGCTGCAGCTGGAGTGTCAACATTGTCAAAGGACCTTCCACCACTCAAAAGAATCAGCATCTGTGGAACACCATCAAGGCGCCTACTTCCAGAGGAGGCAGTGAAGATGTTGTCTCTGACATACTGGAGGGCTGCCCCAGTTTTAAGGGGTCTTCCTCCCTTGTGCCTCAGGCCTCTTACGTTTTCAACAACATCTTTCTTTGTTGTGTAAGTGTTCAAATAGAAGTTGACCTCTGGTTCTCTGCTGTACTGGACCACAGAAACTCTATCTCTGTTGTCCGCTACTGTGAGTTTCTCAACTATTCTTTGAACAAAGTCACGCATAGCTGGAAAGCCACTCCTTGTGCCATCAGAACCATCCAGAAGGAATACCACATCCTTTCTGGCGGTTTCACGATCAACTGAGAAAAGACAATTATAACATACGTCTGGATGAATTTATTGTTCGTTTTCAACTGAACAGAAAAAAATAATTTGACAATTTGCTAACATATCCTGTCATTAAATCACATCGATGTCACATACCTAACACTGTTGGGGATACTGAGGTAACTTCAACAACTACTGCTTCCACGTAGGACAGTAGTTGCTGCTGGATGCTCTGAAGGTCTGTGAATTCCGAGACAGACAGTGCGTAACTGGGTTCTTGTGATATCCTCTGCATTTCTCTGCTATCAGAGTTCCTTGTTCCAATTCCAAACACCTTGACCCCAAGCTCCTTCAGAGCAGCGGCTGGAGTGTCAACATTATCAAAGGACCTTCCACCACTCAACAAAATCAGTAGCTGTGGAACACCTTCAAGGCGCCTACATCCAGAAGAGGCAGTAAAGACATTGTCCTTCACATACTGTAGCGCTGCTCCAGTGTTAAGGGGTCTACCTCCTTTTTGCTTTAGGCCTCTTACGGCATTTACAATATCTTTCTTTGCTGTGTATGTGTTGAAATAGAAGTGGACATCTGGTTCTCTGCTGTATTGGACTACAGAGACTCTATCTCGGTCCTTCTCCAGTTTGATTTTCTCAAGTATTCCTTCAACAAAGTCACGAATTGCTGGGAATCCACTCCTCGCTCCATCAGATCCATCCAACAAGAATACAATGTCTTTCTTGGAAGCCCATTTCTCAACTATGGAATTTCAGGGTAAAATCATCTCAATGTTTCATGTTGAAAACACAAGGACCATTCTGCTTCTATCACATTACAGTCTTATTTTTTATACTCCATTATGTAAAACAGTTATTCAAAGATCAAGAGGAAGTGTGCTTGCATGCTTTAGGTATTTTATGGGAAATAATTTAAAGGTGAAAGATATTGATGGCAGGTATATAAAAGTGCAAACTACTTAATTTTATAGCATTAGAGAATATAGGACTAGATTATGCTTTGCTTACCTGGTATTGTTGTTATTACTGTTGGGGTTTTTGTTGGGACTTGTACAATAGCCATGGTCATGGCAGAAAGAAGCTGTTGTTGGATTTTTGGAAGGTCAGTTAATTCAGATACTGTGAGAACGAAGCTAGAGTCGTATGATATATTGTGCAGTTCTCTGCTATCAGAGCTCTTTGTTCCAATTCCAACCACCAATACCCCAAATTCCTTGAGAGCAGAGGCTGGTGCATCAACATTGTCTCGTGACCGTCCACTACTAAGCAGAATAAGTATTTGTTTCACACCATCGATATGTCTACTGCCAGAGGAGCTAGTAAAGACATTTTCTTTCACAAATTTCAGAGCTGCTCCAGTATTAAGGGGTCTTCCTCCTTTATGTGAGAGTCCCCTCACAGAATTCAACATGTCTTCCTTTCTCAGAAATGAATTCAAATAAAAATTTGCCACTGCCACATTACTAAACTGTACTACAGCCACTCGGTCTTTCTTTTGTTCTACATTGAAATTTTCAATCATTTTATAAAGGAAATCCAGAATAGCTGGGAATCCTTTTCTGGTGTTATCTGATCCATCCAGAAGAAACACAATATCTCTCATATTTCCGTCACTTGCCACTGTTTCGACTGTTAAAAATAAACAATAACAAATATATTGATATCAAAAACACATGACCTATCACTTTTTTACATAAAAAATAAATGTAAAACAAATCAACATTTATATTAAGTTATTAGTAACAGTTTAATACTTTCTTACCAAGTTTAGTTTGCTCCTGTGATCTCACTTGTGCAAATTGTGTCTTTAAACTTTGTTGAATGTTCTGAAGGTTTGCAAAATCAGGGACTAAGTAGGCATACTTTGGAAGAGATGATATTGACTGCATTTCAACCAAATCTGTCATACTTGATCCAACTGCAAATGTTAAAACCCCCAAAGTCTTGAGTGCCCTTGAAGGACCTCGAGGAGAATCTCTAGATCTTCCACCAGTCAATAGCACTAAGATCTGTTGAGCTCCCTCATTACGTCGACTTCCAGCATTATTAGTAAAAACATTATCCTTCACAAACTGGAGAGCTGTGCCAGTATATTGAGGCCTCCCACCCTTTGGCCTCAGGTTTCTGACTGCTTTTACCACATCATCTCCTGTTTTGTAAGTGTTCAGGTTAAAGTTCATTACTGCACTGTTGCTATACTGCACAACAGCAACTTGATCTTTACCCTGGTCCACATCAAAACTTTCCACAACTTTTGCAACAAAGTCACAAATTGCTGTGAATTTACTCCTGACATCATCAGATCCATCCAGGAGGAAAACAATGTCTCTTTTCACACTGGAGCCTTGAACTAAAATGAAGATTAAATTAAAGCAGCACATTAAATACATTTTTTATAAATGTCAAGCTATCATATTAGCTACATATTTTGATAATCTCACCTATTAAAAGTACTTTACATTAAATTGTCTAGTATTATACTCTATTTCACTCACCTAATCCCGGTCTTACTGTATCTTTGTGAGAGATAACTGCTGAGAGCAACAGTTGTTTAACGGGCGAGAGGTCAGAAAACTCTCTAAGCATAAATGCTTGATTAGGACTGTGTGCAATGCTCCGCATCTCTGCTTCATCTGCGTCTTTGACCCCAACAGTTAAAATCACAATTCCTGCTGCCTTCAGACGCTGAGATGGAACCAGAACATCATCTTCGGATTTCCCACCACTTAAAAGTATTAGTATCTGAGGGATGCCTTCTAGAAGCCTACTTCCAGAGGAGGAAGTAAATACATTGTTTTTTACATAATCAAGAGCTTCTCCAGTGTTCAAGGGCCTTTCTCCTTTAAGATTGATATTGCGCACTTCAGCCATTACATCACTTTTTGATGTATATGTGTTTAATAGGAACGCGATGGTGGGTTTGTCACTATACTGGATCACAGCAAGGTGTGCTTTCTCTGGCCCAATTGCTAGATGTTCAACAAATTGGCCAAGAAAATCACGGATTGATTGGACACCTTCTTGCATCTTATACGATCCATCCAGTAAAAATACAACATCGACCCTATCCACCATCTGGATATCTGATGTCAACAAAGTGGTATTGTCTGAAATGAGCAAAAATTATAATTGAAAAACAAATAAGTCAATGTACTGTATACTGTACATTTGTACTAAATTCAAATGTTGTATTCAATAGTATTTAATATCATGATAACAATAGTAGTATGACAATGCAGCTCTTCATTATTATGATTCTGAATTTAAAAAAGCCTTAAAGCCAGACTCAGTAAAAGTCAGTTCTAAATTACATATGTGAGGTTGTTTATGAATTATTTAGTTATGAAGTGTCAACAAACGAACGTGTTTAACTCACACAATATAAAGACAGCAAGATAATCTTTGAACCATGAAAACAGCTACCTGTAAACCATATCTTGCTCCTAGCAAGCTTTGCATTCCTCTTCTTTAATAAGAAGGCAATCCTTCCTAGCTAGCTAGCTAGCTGAAGCTAATGATATTACTGAAAAAATTAGTTACTACTGAGTGAGACAACCTAGCTGCCGTAGTGTTATCAGAAATCAGTCTGTAGGTCAGCAATTCCACTATGATTATGATCAGCTGTTTACGGCTGTGGTTCCCAACCAGGGTTACTAGGACCCCTGGGGGTACTTCGCCTAGCTACAGGGGGTACTTGAGGAGACTCATGAGACCATAGACTTACTGGTGAAATGAACAAAATGGGGTTTTTAAGGGGTATCAAGAGCAGGTCAAAAATTTAATAGTTGTTACAATTAGTGAAAAAGGTTGGGAACTACAGCAGCAGCTTACACAACCAGAGGAGTCTATCGGTGTTGTGTTACTATATTAGCTAGTCATTTCGGCAAAAAGACAGCTGGTTTTGTGAAACCTCGATCATTTTAGCTAGCAGTTATAACTAACTTATAAACAGTAGCTAGATAGCATTGGTTTATGTTATATGGTAGCCCTACGTCGTCACATCACATTGCTTAGAAATCACTTGCAATAAGTCATCAAACATGAAATGTAAACGAGTGAAAATAGCTTCCATATTTCTAGCATTGTACAGTCAAAAGCACTGTGAGTTAATATTTCTAAATTTAAAGATTAACTAAAAAATGTTATGATTTTATGTTGCACTTAGTGAATCTGGCTTTAAAACATAAATTATTTTAATACATCTTAATAATCTTACCAGTGGCAGTTGAAATGTCAGGTATTTCTTTAATACCACTCAGTACATCAACCACAGAAGAGTGTATGCCATGAAAATTATTAAAATTGGCAAGAGAAAAGGAGTATGCTGGTGTGAAAGATATGCTTTGCAACTCTAATGTATCAGCATTTCTTGTTCCAATGCTAAATGTTTTTACTCCATCCTCTCTCAATGACTGTGCTGGTCCCCTTAAGTCATCACTTGATCTTCCACCACTGAAGACAAATAGATATTGCGGTACACCCTCTGTGCGTCTACCTCCAGATGAAGTAGTAAAGACATTGTCTCTCACAAACTGTAGTGCCGCGCCAGTGTTGAGAGGTCTTCCAACTTTGTGCCTCATGGATTTCACTGAATTAAGCACATCTTTTTTAGAAGAGTATGAATTCAGGTAAAAATTGGGTGTGGCATCCCGACTGTACTGAACAAGGGCCACCCGGTTTTCATCATTAAGACTCTCCACTACTTTCTCTACAAATCGTCGAATTCCCTCAAATCCAGTTCTAGAGTCGTCAGATCCATCAATAAGAAATACAACATCCTTTTTATCAGATTCTGAAAATGAAGGTGAAGAAAAGTTGCAGAGGAAAAGGAGGGCTTACAAAACTGCCGCAATGATTTAAATGCTATTGCAAGCATCAAAGCAATAACAATTTTTAAAGGGGAAACACTTTGGACATATGTACATGGATTCCTCAAGGGGTATGCAATGACAGATCAATCCTTAAAATAAATTCAGAGAACAAATTAACTGCAGAAATGTACTGTAAAAATGGGTACAGCTTACCAAAACGCATAGTAAGAGCAGTTGGCACTGGTTGATGGGAAGCTTCTGTTAACAATGACAACAATTCATCCTGAATTGTGGGAAGTACTTCAAAATCAGTAATAGAAAGGGCATAATTGGGTACATGAGATATTGTTTGTAATTCGAGTGTGTCTGCATCTCTTGTGCCAATACTAATTGAAATTACTCCAATTTCTTTGAGCTTTGTGACAGATGTTCTGATATCATCACTAGATCTTCCACCACTCAGTAGGATCAATATCTGTGGTACACCCTGCAGGCGTCTACTTCCACTGGAAGCACTAAAAACATTATCCCTTACATACTGGAGAGCTACTCCAGTATTTAGAGGACTTCCTCCTTTGTGCTTCAAACCTTTTACCGCATCAATAATTTCAGCTTTTGTTGAATGGGTATCCAACTTGAAATTGACCTCTGCTGTGTCACTGTACTGAACCACAGACACATGAAGGTTATTCCGATCTACATTGAGTTTCTCTATGACTCTCTGAATAAAGTCTTGAATATCAGGGAATCTTCTTCGGGAATCATCAGAACCATCAAGCAAAAATACAATGTCTCTTTTGTTGTCATTTGTTGAATCTATAAGCATTTTTAAAATTGGTTAGTACTTGGTTAAGAATACATTTTTAAATATACATTCAGACATTTGAACCAAAATTGTTTTGGTTTTTGGAATTAAATACTTCAAAATAACTAAATTGTCCAACTACAGCGTAACAGTTGATTAGTCTTACCTATAGATGTTGTTGGGAGGTTAGTAATGCTACTTTCAAGTCTCTCAACAGTAGAAAACACTTGCTGTTGAATGTTTGAGAGATTGTCGTAATTTGGAGCAGAGAAAACATAACTGGGTTCATGTGAAATTGTTTGAATCTCAAGTGTATCTGCATTCCTTATTCCAACCACTATTACCATTACACCAATTGCTTTCAGGTTTGTAGCTGCATTTCTGACTTCATCGTTAGACCTTCCTCCACTGAATAGAATCAGAATCTGAGGGACGCCGTCTTGGCGTCTGCTTCCAGAGGAGGGAGAAAAGATGTTGTCCTTGACATACTGGAGAGCTGCTCCTGTGTTAAGGAATCTACCTCCTTTGTGCCTCAAACTTCTTACGGTGTCAACAATGGCTTTCTTGGTTGTGTAAGTGTTAAGATAGAAGTGTGCCTCTGGTTCACTGCTGTACTGAACCAAAGAGACTCTATCTCTGTTTTCCTCCACTTTAAGTTTCTCCACAAATGTTTGAACAAAATCACGCATTGCTTCAAATCCATTTCGAGTATCATCAGAACCATCCAGTAAAAATACAACATCCCGTTGTTTGGATACAGCTTTATCTAGGGATTAATATGAAATTAATTCCCAGGTAAATTGATCAAGAAATATAATGTATATTTCAGACTAGACTATGAAACAAGCATCTTCTGCAGTGCATGCTTAAAGTAGTATCATGAATATACTTAATCAGCAAGAACAAAGTAACCTGACGTGACAGAGTAAAGATATAAAGAAAAGAGGTAGAGGAGAAACACCTTACCTAATACAGTTGGTTGATAAACTCTTTGCTGACGAGGGACCCTTTTTACAAATGACAAAAGCTGCTCTTGAATGCCTTCAAGATTATCGAATAGAGGGACAGAAAGAGCATAGGAGGGAGTATGAGCAATCATTTGGAGCTCTAGTATGTCTGCATTCCTCGTACCAATGCTGAATGGTACAATTATGTCCTTTTTCAAAGCAGCAGCAGAAACTGCAACATCATCTTGAGATCTTCCACCAGTCAGAAGTATTAGAATCTGAGGAACACCCTCCTGGCGTCTGCTTCCAGAGGAGGCAATAAAGACATTGTCCTTTACATATCGAAGGGCTGCCCCAGTGTTGCGGGGCCCACCCCCTGTGTGCTGAATACTTTGAATGAAACTCAGAACATTTTGTTTGTCTGCATATGTGTTCAGTAAGAAATGGGCCTCTGGAGTTCTGCTGAACTGGACAACAGAAACTTGATCTTTGTTCTCTCCAATACTTAAGTTCTCCACTACTCTTTGAACAAAGTCAAGCATTGATGGAAATCCACTTCTAGTATCATCAGACCCATCCAATAGGAACACAATATCTCTTTGGGCAGCATCTAATTCAACTAAGAAAAACATTGAATGACCGATTTAGTAATAAAACCACTGCATATATCAGTCCAGACAAAATGTATCAATGCATGCACAAGGACAACAAATCAATAGATTATTGTAAAGTAGACCTATACTGTGAAAAAATGTTGTCATTGTCAGAAGTATTATCTATTGTTACTATTAACCATAATAACCTTCAAGCCACTGTAGCCTTATACTTTTATTCAGGTCTTATGTCCGTCTATACAGCATGCAAAGAAAAAAGAAAGTGAAATGAAATGAAATGATTTTTTTTCCCATATTTGAAGAAGTTTGTAGTTATTCACACACAAAGTGAAATCAAACAATCCTTTCATGGAGGAAAGGTAAGGTTGTATGGATTAGACAAAGGATAATCTTAACTAGCTTGAAACACCTAGTCAATGATAAATATTATCATTGGCTCAAGAAAGAGCTTAAGCTGAATGGTCCAGAAAAGCGCAGTTTTTCTGATTTGAAAACAATCAAGAAAATAATTAAGGAAGAGAGGATTTGGCATTTGTATGCCAATTGCATAGATTTCGATGCAAGCAAAACCATAACTGTAAAATGGTCCTTCCAAGACAATTGTTGGATTTTGATATATATAATTATGAGTAAGACCATTCAAAGATGCTGGTCAAAGCAGGCAGTTTGAGGGACATGAAACTGATCCACTGATTTTCTTCAAAGAAAGGTGCAGTTTCATAAGTTATTAAACAATTCAAGGCCAATATTTCATAGATTTTAAATCTGAGTGTGAACTTCATTCTTGTCTTGGCAACTCTTACCGACAATGGTGGGGGGCTCAATTCCCATTTTTGACTGGACAAAGGCAAGGATCTCTGGCTGTATGGACAAAAGTTCACCGAAGACTGGTAGGTTAAAAATAAATCTGGAAGAGTAGGCAATGCTTTGTAGCTCCTCTTGTCTAACATTTTTCATCCCAATGGCAAAAGAAAGAACCCCAAAACGTTTCAGATCAGATGCAGCAGCTTTAACATCATCACTTGACTCTCCACCAGTTAACAAAAACAAAAGCTGGGGAACCCCTTCTAGACGTCGACTCCCAAACGAGGCAGTGAAAACACTGTCCTTGACAAACTGAAGAGCAGCCCCAGTGTTGCGGGGACTTCCTCCTTTATGCCTTAGGCTTCTGACAGCATAGATGACAGATGCTTTTGTTTTGTGAGTTTTCAGGTCAAAGTACTCCATCGCATCGTCACTGTATTGCACAACAGCTACTCGAACATTGTCCCCACTGATGTCAAGTTCATTGGCCATTCTTCTTATAAACTCTCGAATGGCAGGTAATCCATTTCTCGAGTCATCTGAACCATCAAGGAGAAATACTATATCCCTTTTGCTGCTCTCTGTATGAACTAGGTGGTGAAGAAAGAAAATATATTGACTAACAAGGCATGGGAAATGGAAAAGCCATGTAAGATGTATAAACTAAACAAACATTGTATCAATGTTTGAAGCTGAACGTATACATGAAATATATCAGTGGAAACATTTCACTGACAGAAGAACTGACGGCAAAATTATAGTTGGAGTTAGTTATCTGTATCAATACACAGTTGCATGCATATCTGCAATGATGAATGAGAAGATAGAATACTGTATGCAGTTTTAGGGGGCACTAAACTACCGATCTGAAAGGTATAATCCAAAGCAGAATAATAAGGAACCATCTTTTTAACAAAAAGATGTCAAGTTGGGCATAAGTTACCCATAAATGACTGAGTTAAGAAAGATAACATTGTGGAATATGGAAAATTGTTTGGGTTCGAGAGAATAAAAAGTCAAATTCTCAGAATGAAAGATTTTTAAGTAAAATGTTTTCAGTCAACATGCAACTACTTTCCAGCAACTTCATAACATGTAAGAGTATTGCAGGAAATGCTCTACTGAGACTGTTTCCTGAGAGTTTACATGTCTATCATGCTTCAATTCTCGTATTTAAGAATATGGTATGTTTTTTGTCTTTGCCATACTCATATCCAAGCTGAAATTCTTACCTACTAAATCAGGAATTCCAGGAGTCACCGGAGTCACAGCATCTTCTGTGTCTTTTGACAGGCTTTTAAGCATAGCAACAAGCTGTGGCTGGATTGAGGACAGCTCGGAGAAATTAGTGACCTGGTATGTGAGACCAGGTTGGAAGGAAATCATTTCCAACTCACGGATATTGGTGTCCCCAACTCCTACCCCCATTGACACAATTTCCAAATCTTTAAGAGCTATAGCGGGGCCCATAACATCATCTTTTGATGTCTGGCAAGTCAAAATGATCAGGATCTGGGGCACACTTTCCAGTCGTCTACTGCCAGAGGAGGCTGTAAAAATACGATGTCTCACAAACTGGAGAGCCGCCCCAGTGTTCGCACTCCTTCCACCCTTGTGCCTCATAGTACTTACAGCGTTAATAACTGCATCCTTTGTTTTGTGTGAGTTCAGATAGAAATGGGCCTCTGGTTTGTCAGCATACTGAACCACAGAAACTCTGTCTCTGTTTTCCTCCACAGAGAGTTTCTCCACTACACTTTTAACAAAGTCCCGCACTGCTGGGAATCCACTCCTTGTGCCATCAGAACCATCCAGCAAGAATACAATATCCCTTTTCACAGCACCAGTTTGAACTGAGACAGCATAAGCATGAACTGAGGCTGAGATACAACAAACAAGGCACATTTAGAAGAAAAAAACATCACAGAGCAAAAGCAATGATGAGCAGCTCGCACAAAATCGACTAAAATGAGAAAAACATGTCTTACCTTGGTCTATGATTATCTTCAGCTGATTACTTGGAAGGCTCACAAAGCTGTTAAGCTGTTGTTGGACTGTGTCGAGCTCGCTGAATTCCTTCACATTGAAAGCAAAGGATGGGTTGTGAGAAATGGCCTCGATTTGCTTAGGATCTGCATCTTTGACACCGACACCAAACGGTAACACTCCATCAGTCTTTAAAGCACCAGCAGGATCCTTCACGTTGTCTTTTGACTTGCCAGCGGTTAAAACAATCAAAAACTGGGGGACATTTTGGGCCGCACGGCTTCCTCTTGCTGGAGACAGGATGGTGTCCTTCATGAATTTCAAGGCCACTCCTGTGTTTAAACTCCGTCCACCAGCCAGTCTTAGACCTTTAACAGCACTCAACACTTCACCCTTATCCTGATATGTGTTCAGATAAAAGTTTGGGGTCGGCCTCTCACTATGTTGGACAACTGAAATCCGTACTCTATCTTGGCCAATATCCAGAGGCTGAATTACTTTGATGATAAAGTCCCGGATGTAGGGGAAATCTGCTCGGACATTATCTGAGCCATCAATCAGGAAGGCAACATCCCTTTCATTGCCAACAGTTACTGTAAGTAAAGAGGAAAGGGCACAACGCTCAGTTTTCTCAGTCATGTTAGTGTCATTACACAGTTGTTTTCAAATCTTTCACGCCATTTGCCATTTCTAACTATTAAATATCAACTGTTTAATCAAAAAATGACTAGTAATGCAAACAAATCTCACCTGTTCTGGTGGTTGTTTTAGGTTCTGTTATTGTGATGTCTGTGTCTGTTATTGTGATGTCTGTGTCTCCGACCACAGTAATCAAAGGATTTATAATTGTCTCTACAATTAATGGCAGTCTATCAAAACTGCTTTCATGATAAGCTAAGTTTGGAACGAAAGCAACCGTCTTTAAGTAGGCCGCATCTGCCTGGCCTGCACTGACTGTGAAGGTGAGTACACCTGCCACGGCAACTTTGTCCGCTATCCTTTTAACCTCATCCTGGGATGGGCCCCCAGTGATCAGGAGAAGAACCTGTTGGACACCCTGCCTCTTGCGTGATCCAGCTGAGGTCTGGAACATGTTGTTAAGAGCATACTCCATAGCTGCTCCAGTGTTCAAATCAGACCCTTCCATTAGCCTGAGCTGATCAATGCTGTCCAACACCTCCTGCTTTGTGTTGTATGTGTTCAGGTAGAACTCAATTTTTGTGTTCTCTGCAAACTGCATGAGGCCGATGCGCACCCTATCGGGCCGGACATCAAGTCGGTTTACCACATTAGTAATGAAATCCCGCACGTATGGAAGGTTGGTACTTCCGATGTAGCTAGACCCATCCACCAAAAATACAATGTCTCTGATTATTCGCTGAGTCTGCACCGTTGAAATTTCAACCACTAGGGAAAAATAGGAGAGAAAAAAATGTATGTCATACATATATATATTCAAGTCACACATACACTACTGTTTAAAACTTAGCGGTCACTAAGAAATGTCCTTGTTTTCGAAACAAAAAGACTACTAAGCTTGAAACGGCAGATATTTAATGGAATATCCACATAGGCGTACAGAGGCCCATTATCAGCAACCATCACTTCTGTGTTCCAATTGCACATTGTGTTTGCTAATCCAAGAATATCATTTTAAAAGGCTATGTGATCATTAGAAAACCCTTTTGCAATTTTTTTAGCCCAGTTGAAACTAAAATTGGCCTTCTTTAGACTAGTTGAGTATAGTATCTAGAGCATCAGCAATTGTTGGTTTGATTACAGGCTCAAAATGTCCAGAAACAAAGAACTTTCTTGCACGGAATAGCCTTCATTTCACAGAACAAAAATAGACTGATGAGTTTCAGAAGAAAGTTATTTGTTTCTGGCCACTTTGAGCCTGTAATCGAACCAACAAATGCTGATGTTGAAGATACTGAACTAGTCTAAAGAAGGCCAGTTTTATTGCTTCTTTAATCAGCACAACATTTTTCTACGGTACTAACATTATATTAATTACTTTGTCCAGAATCCTTTGCAGGCAATGACTGCTTGAAGTCTGAAACGTATGGACAATACCAAACACTGGGTTTCCTGGTTTGTGATGCTTTGCCAGGCATTTACGGCAGCTGTATTCAGTTGTTGTTTGTTTGTGGGTCTTTATGCCTTAGGTTTTGTCTTCAGCAAGTGAAATGCATGATTGATTGGGTTGAGATCAGGTGAGTGACTTGGCCATTCCAATTCGTTGCCTTAAAAAACTCCTGGGTTGCTTTCGCAGTACAGTGAGGGAAAAAATGATTTCATCCCCTGCTGATTTTGTATGTTTGCCCACTGACAAAGAAATGATCAGTCTATAATTTTAATGGTAGGTTTATTTGAACAGTGAGAGACAGAATAACAACAAAAGAATCCAGAAAAACGCATGTCAAAAAATGTATAAATTGATTTGCATTTTAATGAGTGAAATAAGTATTTGATTCTCTCTCAATCAGAAAGATTTCTGGCTCCCAGGTGTCTTTTATAGAGGTAATGAGCTGAGATTAGGAGCACACTCTTGAAGGGAGTACTCCTAATCTCAGCTTGTTACCTGTAGAAAAGACACCTGTCCACAGAAGCAATCAATCAGATTCCAAACTCTCCACCATGGCCAAGACCAAAGAGCTGTCCAAGGATGTCAGGGACAAGATTGTAGACCTACACAAGGCTGGAATGGGCTACAAGACCATCGCCAAGCAGCTTGGTGAGAAGGTGACAACAGTTTGTGCGATTATTCGTAAATGGAAGAAACACAAAAGAACTGTCAATCTCCCTCGGTCTGGGGCTCCATGCAAGATCTCACCTTGTGGAGTTGCAATGATCATAAGAACAGTGAGGAATCAGCCCAGAACTACACGGGAGGATCTTGTCAGTGATCTCAAGGCAGCTGGGACCATAGTCACCAAGAAAACAATTGGTAACTCACTACGCCGTGAAGGACTGAATTCTGCAGCGCCCGCAAGGTCCCCCTGCTCAAGAAAGCACATGCACAGGCCCTTCTGAAGTTTGCCAATGAACATCTGAATGATTCAGAGGAGAACTGGGTGAAAGTGTTGTGGTCAGATGAGACCAAAATTGAGCTCTTTGGCATCAACTCAACTCGCCGTGTTTGGAGGAGAAGGAATGCTGCCTATGACCCCAAGAACACCATCCCCACCGTCAAACATGGAGGTGGAAACATTATGCTTTGGGGGTGTTTTTCTGCTAAGGGGACAGGACAACTTCACCGCATCAGAGGGACAATGAACGGGGCCATGTACCGTCAAATCTTGGGTGAGAACCTCCTTCCCTCAGCCAGGGCATTGAAAATGGGTCGTGGATGGGTATTCCAGCATGACAATGACCCAAAACACACAGCCAAGGCAACAAAGGAGTGGCTCAAGAAGAAGCACATTAAGGTCCTGGATTGGCCAAGCCAGTCTCCAGACCTTAATCCCATAGAAAATCTGTGGAGGGAGCTGAAGGTTCGAGTTGCCAAATGTCAGCCTCAAAACCTTAATGACTTGGAGAAGATCTGCAAAGAGGAGTGGGACAAAATCCCTCCTGAGATCTGTGCAAACCTGGTGGCCAACTACAAGAAACGTCTGACCTCTGTGATTGCCAACAAGGGTTTTGCCACCAAGTCCTAAGTCATGTTTTGCATGTTTTGCAATACTTATTTCACTCATTAAAATGCAAATCAATTTATAACATTTTTTACATGCGTTTTTCAGGATTTTTTTGTTGTTGTTCTGTCTTTCACTGTTCAAATAAACCTACCATTAAAATTATAGACTGATAATTTGTTGGGCAAATGTACAAAATCAGCAGGGGATCAAATACTTTTTTCCCTAACTGTATGTTTTGGGTCATTGTCCATCTGTAAAGTGAAGCGCCCTATACACTTTAGAATTCATCCGGCTGCTTCTGTCTTCTGTCACATCATTAATAAACACTAGTGACCCAGTGCCATTGGAAGCCATAAATGCCCATGCCATCACACTGCCTCCACCATGTTTTACAGATGATGTGGTCTGCTTTGGATCATGAGCAGTTCCTAGTATTCTCCATACATTCTTCTTCCCATCATTCTGGTACAGACTGATATTAGTTTCTGTCCAAAGAATGGTGTTCCAGAACTGGGCTGGCTTTTTTAGATGTATTTTGTCAAAGTCTACTCTGGCCTTTCTATTCATAAGGCTTATGAATGGTTTGCACCTTGTGGTGAACCCTCTGTATTTGCTCTCGTGAAGTCTTCTCTTTATGGCAGACTTGGATAATGATATGCATATCTCCGGGAGAGTGTTCTTCACTTGGCTGGATGTTGTGAAGGGCTTTTTCTTTACCATGGAACAGATTCTACGATCATCCACCACTGTTGTCTTCCGTGAACGTCCAGGTCTTTTTGTGTTGCAGAGCTCACCGGTGCGTTCTTTTTTTCTCAGAATGTACCAAACTGTAGATTTGGCCCCTTCTAATGTTCCTGCTATCTCTCTGATGGATTTTCTTTTTTTTTGCAGCCTAGGGATGGCCTGTTTCACTTGCATTGAGAACTCCTTTGACCACATGTTATGGGTTCACAGAAACAGCTTCCAAATGCGAAAGTCAAACCTGGAATCAACTCCAAACCTTTTACCTGCTTAATTGATGAAGAAATAACAAAGGACAATAACATAGCCCAAACCTGTCCATGAAAAAACTTTTGAGTCAAATGTCCAATTACTTTTGATCCCTTGAAAAAGAGGGGGCTATACAGGTGCTGGTCATATAATTAGAATATCATCAAAAAGTTGATTTATTTCAGTAATTCCATTCAAAAAGTGAAAATTGGATATTATATTAATTCATTACACACAGACTGATATATTTCAAATGTTTATTTCATTTAATTGTGATGATTAAAACTGACAACTAATGAAAATCCCAAATTCAGTATCTCCGAAAATTAGAATATTACTTAAGACCAATACAAAAAAAGGATTTTTAGAAATGTTGGCCAACTGAAAAGTATGAACATGAAAAGTATGAGCATATACAGCAC
>JACXGI010015527.1:0-17298 GCA_016801175.1 Esox masquinongy
GGGGGGGGGGGGGGGGGGGGGGGGGGGGGGGGGGGGTGTGTGGATCGAGACTGCCCTCCTTGCTTCTTAAGTATCTTTAGCCAGTCCTAACTACGTCCACGGTATTTAGGCCTGGAAATGTCAGGGGACTTCATTTACAGCTAATTCCTCTAGAAGATCTCTCCTATGTGGACCCAGAAGAGACTAAAGCAGCATGAGGGTCGATTTAGCCTCATATCTCCTCCAGGGTTTTTGAATATAACTGCAGTTTTTATCATCAACTCTCACTAAATCCACTCGCACCAAGATGTATGAGGACCAAAATAGAAAACAGAGCCCTTTGGACAGTCATTTTTTTCCTCTCCGAAAGCCAGGCCTTTAATTGAATGTAGTGTCTTGTGTTTTAAAGTTGTCTGATTGCAACTATAATAATTAGTCTTGTTGACTGCGAGCGTGAATAAATCAAAGAGTCCTCGTTTTTGTAACTAGGGAGGAGGTGTCGATCTTTCCAGAGCCATTCTATGTATTGTGTTACATTACACTGTGGTGAATCAGCAGGCCCACACGCTGTACCAAACGACTCCTGGCCCGGATGGATCTGCTGTACGGCACAGCCATATTGGATTATTTACCAAACTGCCCCGTCATCAGACATCGCATCCTGTCTGGTCAACCTCCTGCTTTGAAGTGGTGGAGGGGGGAGCCGGAAAGGAAGAGGGGAGCAGTAGGGAAGGAAGATGGAGGTGGTGCATATGGAGGGCAGTTGGAGGGCAGCTGCCAGGCCAGAGATACATAAAGCTCAGTCTAAGTCTCACCTTGACTGCACCCGGGCCGTCAAACAGCCTCTGTGCTCTACTGCCATCAGGGATTTTATTATAATGTATTTACATGAGTGCACACAGAGAGAAAGAGACAGTGAGACAGGGAGAAAGACAGACAGGGAGAAAGAGAGACAGGGAGAAAGAGAGAGAAAGAGAGACAGAGAAAGAGACAGAGAAAGAGAGAGACAAGGAAAAAAGGAGAGCATCAGAGAGTGAGAGAAACAGACATAGAAAGGCTGTCAAAGGCTGTGTCAGTCAGAACCAGAGGGAGACAGAAAAAGTGTCATGGAGACAGAAAGTGTCATGGAAACAGAAAGTGTCATGGAAACAGAAAGTGTCATGGAGACAGAAAGACGGTGAGTAATGAACAGAGAGAAAGAGCGTGCATAGTGTGTTGAGACTGAGATATGGCTGCGTGCTATGACAGTGGGAGACACGACACGCTGTGTGTGTGTGTGTGTGTGTGTGTGTGTGTATGCATCCTGGTGAACGTTACATCTCCACACCAACACCCACCACTGGTCGTACGCCTCTATGCGGGGATGGGAAGTAGTGCTGAACGCAGTGTGACCTCAACATCTGCCCTAGTTGTATATACTCCCCGCTCTGGTCGTGTCACACACGGCGGGCTACGAATGCCGCCCTCTCCTGATCTGGTGGGCGGACCGAAGGAGAGCGGGTGGAGCGGAGGATGGGGGGGGGGCACACCCACCTTGTTTGGGGTTGACGTCCTGGGGGTGGTGTCCGGAATGGGGCCCGGGGGCGAAGTGCTCGTCGCTGTATGTGATGAGTGGGGTGAGCGGGTGGACCGCATGCGACGGCTGCACCACCGGAACCTTATTGGACTGGGCGAGGGAGAGAGAGAGGGGGGAGACAAAAGGATGAGACACACAGAGTCCTGAACCTCTGTCACATGACTAGTGTGTAGCCTTTTGGGGATTTGTGTAGCACACACTCAAACATAAAAAGGAGCTCCAAGATTAAAATGGTAAAATAAAGATAACTTTAATTATATTTATTTATACACATACACAAATATATAATATATACACACACACACACACACACACACACACACACAAACACACTGTGTATATACACACATACAAATACATACTGTATAGGCCCGCCCACCCACACGCACGCACGCACGCGCACACACGCACCCTCCACAAAGTTCAGATGCCTTCACTTTCTCCACATTTTGTTGTGTTAAAGATAACATTTATAATTGATTAAATATCATTTGAGCAATTAATCTACACATCATAGTCCATAATGAGAAATTGAATACACATTTTTAGAAATGTGTGAAATCTGAATTTAGACCCTTTGCAATGACACTCCAAATTGGGCACAGATGCAATCTGTGTCCCCTGATTATATTTGAGATGTCTCTCAAAAACATGATTGGAATCCACCTGTGTCAAATTCAATTGATTGGACTAGATTTAGCAAAGACCACAGCCTATATAAGGTCCGACACTTTGCAATGCTTTTCGAAAAACTAAGCAAAAACCTAGCCGAGGTAATCCCTGTAGACCTCAGAGATAGAACTGTGTTGAGTCATCGATCTGTGGAAGGTTCTAAAAACCTTGCTAAAGCACTGAAAGTTCACAGGAGCACAATTGGCTCCATTATTGTGAAACTCAAGAAGTTTGGAACCAAGACTCCAAGATTCTTCCAGAGGTGGCAGTCCAGCCAAACTAATTAACCAGGCAAGAAGGGCCTTGGTCAGAGAGGTGATTAAGGACTCAAAGGCCACTCTAACAGAGATTCAGAGTTTCTATGCAGTAAACCAGCCAGAATCTCGGCAGCAGTCCATCAACGGCCCAAATCCGGTCATGGAAAACTGGTAGAGACATAACACCAATAACCCCCAAAGCTGTGATTGAGCAGTAAAGTTCTCTACCATCGGACTGGAGCAGGGTGAACGCATTCTCTAGAGCAGCCTTTATTCAATTATTGGTCGTAACCCATTGCAGGCGCACATGGAAACAGTTGGTTGTGACGTGTCAGACTAAATACATAATTATTTAATAAATAACTTATTGTTTCGGACAAGTGTAACTCCGCCCACTGTTCATTGCACTCTGCCTCAGCAGCTGTACGAGGCGAAGGGAGATGTGTGCGCTTTGCGCCTTACCAGATCTTTCTTTGGCCTTTTTAGATCACTCTGCGAACCATGAGTTGTGGATCTGTAGATGTGCGCTGTCACTGATTTCCTGTTCTCGCTCGCCATCATTCATGGTTTCACTACACGGGCTACAAGAGCTGACTGAAGTTAGCCCCGCTACAAGATCTGCTCAAATCGTCATCGAACGCAAACACAGCAATAAATTTCCAACACATTTTAGAAACAACAAGAGCGTCCAGAACGTTACGGTTTGCAGGGAAGCGCTTGGTAACGAGTCTCTGAAAATGAACCAAAAATAAAATGACGCTTGACTGGCCCACACAGAGCTCTGACCTCAACCCCTTCAAACACCGACCGCTGGGATGAGTTGGAACGATTCCTTATCGCCCGACGTCAGTGCCTGACCTCACTCATGCTCTTGTGGCTGATTGTTAGCACATCTGGTGCAAAGCCTTTCCAGAAGAGAAGAGGCTGTGTATTAACTCCATATTAACGGCCCTAACTTTGGAAGTTGCTCCATGAGTGGGTGTCCGCATACTTTTGGCCAGTATACAGATACATATTATCTTCAGTCCGGGCTTTCTGCAGCACCTCAAAACTTAATTTAGTCTTGCTCAACCAGTACCGCCCTAACTGTCGGTGTGTCTGTCTGCCTGGGGGGCAGAGGGGGGAAGGGTGAAGGGGGAAAGTGGAAGAAAAAAAAAAAGAGAGAGAGAGAGCGAGAGACCCACAGGGCAGAGTTAGAGCAGAGGTCTTAGTGAGCGGGGAGATCAAAGGCAGTCATTAGCCGATGAATAAGAGGAGTTCATTACAGAGGAAGGAGGAGAGAAGAGGGATGGAGGGGAAAATGGGGGGGGGGGGTATCGTAGCCCGTCTACGGTAGAACCAAAAGGCAGTGTTAATCACGTCAGCGCAGCGCCCCCTTCCCCCAGCACCCCCGGGCTGACTCAGACACCCGCACCCCCTTTCACTCACCAGCCCCACCCCACCGGCCAGAACGGCCCTGGCCGGCCCCAGCCCCAAACCCCCAGTCGCTTACACGCTCCAACAGAACTGAACACATGGTACTGCTTAGCCATGTTAAACCCACTATTCACAGAGAGCACCGGCACTGAGCCACGGCTGCCCGAGTGCAAAGCAGCCCTCCGTTTGCGCACTTCCAGAGGGTGCACCAGAAAACCATCACTCCCTTCCAATGGGCGGGAGTAGTGGGTTGACGTATGGCGTGTTATGTTTCAAAGGCGATAGGATTAATCTGACGACGTCAACCAATCCAATGGCGTTCGGACAGGCCCCATCCGGCTCAATGCATCAAAATGCTAGCTCAAGGTATCGCTTAGTGTGTGTTGTGCTTGTAATACAGATCTGCACTAGGCTACGTTCACTGTGTGGATTTGCAGTGAGATGATCTGTGCTGATGTGATATCCCAGTATGCTAATTGGTAGGGGCCACAGTGGAATGTCCTGTGCCTGGACCCAGACCCCTCACAGCCTGGCACCTCCCCCCAACTCTCACCCCTCCTCCACCATTCCTAACCAGGGGGTTTAGTAGCGTGGTGGGCTGGGCTGGTGGGTGTCTGGAGGGGTGGGGGGGGGCCTGGTTAAGCATCAACAACCCCCCGCTTGTCTTCCTCAAACTACCGTTGGACTGAATCTTTTCTTAAAACGTATTTAAGAAAAGGATGAAAAACACTAATGGTAAAAATGTAAAGAATAAGCAGAGATGAAATCCCCCAAAATCTCAATCCAACTTCAAACAACCCAAATTAGCTCACTAATATTGACTAATTAGTCCCTAATCCCTGGCTCTGAAATTCTGACGTCTGAAAACCAGGTGAAACCTGGTCACCCCAGGTCAGCCAGGGTCAAGGGTTACAGGATAATCTGTGTGCTGGAGTAGCTTTAATGGCTCTTTATCCTACCTTGAGGACCAGAAAGGGCTAAACAGGCCTAATCGGAGGGCCCCTAATAGAGTGCCTGAACCATGCCTGCAGCAGCCAGGGATGTGCCTATACTAGCTGGGGCTAAAACGATACCATCCTAGCCCCTCTTCTCTTCATTTTACGCCTTTCAGCTCCCATTTGCTTCCCTGTGGAAATGAGATAAGAACCTGAATGGAGAATTTTCATTTAAGCTCTCCAATCTTCAAGCTCTCTTCTCTGACAGAGGGAAAGGGACGGGGAGAGAGTGGAAGGGGTGGGTTCTAAACCATATATGCAAATGAGTCAATGACAGCCATAGACACGCAAACATATATCAAACGCTTCACTTTATATCTATATATAAACCGATGCAGTCTGTTTGCAGACGGACTCCTTAGCCTGAGAAAGCAGGCTGTTGTGAATTGCCCTAGCCTTCACCACACTGAAGAAGACCTCTTTTGTACAATCCCAGTTGCAGCTGTCACAGCCCATTTCTCTCAACTTCTTAATAAACTGTGCCTCTATTGTGTGCTAAAGGCTAAATCCACCAGTGAAACCTGCAGGCTTCTGTGACCGACACAGCATTTAGGGAAATCTGGGAGCCACATATTGTATGATGCAAGGGATCAATAACCATATCTCCACTAGTAGCCAGCACCAAAATGTCTGCACGCAGATCACTATATGCCAACAGGAAAACCTTCTCATTACCGCAACAGGGATTGCCTTACATAATGATCAGGGGAGAACGACATGTTCCCCGAGAAAGTTGTCCGAGGCACCACCATGAAGCCGCCATTTTGTACCAGCTGCGCTTTCCTTCCATTATAAACAAACTTTTTTTTCTACTAAGCTCTCAGAGGAAGTGGTTGGACAGCTCTGACTTGACCGCAACCGTGAAGGGTTATACAGTGTCACCGCAATTTTGCCGGCCATTCTCATCCCCGTGACGACAGTTCAAACTCCATGGCGGCTGAGTGGCGGGATGGAGGTCTCCTATTTATTGTCGGGGAAGAAATAATAGGCTTAGGTTTCATTTCTATTCATATTAGTGAGACAGAGAATTTTAAAAGAAACGTTCCATTTCAGATTTCTATAACCAGGCTTGGCCGTCCCACTGAAAGCTGCTTCAGATGTGGTTTGGGAAGAAATTTATTGCGCGGAACTGTGGCTGGCAGGAGAAACTCTAGCTCCGACGCTTTCCTTTGTAACAGCCCAGTGCTTTAGCGTGCTTGTCAGAGTGCTCGTGGCTGCATGTGTGTAACAGCAAGGTGGGTAGAGGTGCAAGGGGAGGTTGACTGGAAAGCTGGTTAGATGGATACACCGCGGTTCTGTCTACGTTTGACACTACTACTGTTAGAGGGGGGTTGGATTCAGGTTAATCATGGCACCCTGAATTTATATACTTTCTACTGGTAGAGAGGACGAAGGTTTTGGAACATAATGCAGTGCATTGTTTCTTTCGCGACGCCAGTACTCTAATGTTTGTCTGTTGTCCGATTATCTTGGAGCTAAATACTGGAACGCACCCAGTCATTTCTTGAGGAGCTGTTGGGGCAGTATTGTTGGTTGGTTGGTTCTAATCTGATCTGGCTGTAATAGGCACATGTATTAATGTAGCCTGAAGTAGATATTTACATATAATCTCAGCAATTGTTCAAACAGTAAACCAAACAAAAATAAACCACACAAAATGCTATTTTGTTTTAGCCGTAATGAATAGTGATCTGCTGTAGCCAAGTAGGTCTCTGTGAGTAATGCTTGATGGCGTTCTATTTTTAGATGATTTGGGAGTGAATACATTCAAGCAGCATTTCAACCTGGGAAGATTTTTTTTAAGTTAAACCAGAAAATGTTTGCAATTTAAAACAATTATAAAATGTGAATATTTCACATTTTATAATTGAATTTGCAATTTTTCTAGCCTAAGGTTAGCTCTCTACCACTCTCGGCTATCGCCCCCTTGTGAATGGGAGTGGGAACAGTGAGGGTATCACATTACTAAAAGGTGCCAATTGCTCCCATCTCCACCCACGCACACGCTGGCACCTAGATCTACAGAGCCCTTTACAATGTGTACAGTGCTAGTCGACAGTTGGCTAACCCTTACATACAGTCGCTCAGATGGGAAGGGATTCTCCACACCCTCCCCCTCCTCTCCCCCTGCCTGGCGTCTCTCACTCTGCCCCCACCCTCGCCGCTCGCCTTTTGTACTCAATTATCCCACTTCTGTCGAGTGAGTGAGGGAGGGAGGAAGAACGAAAAAAGGAAAAATGTGGGAAGTTTATAATAATCGCTTCCCACTTCTGTAATTTATATGCAATGAGGACTCGGCCCGCCCGCAGCTACAATCAAGTGTGCAGAAACCACGTGAGTTTTTCCACAAGAGTTGGGGACTGGGAGGGTAAGGAGGCAGTGAAGGATTCCCATGACTTCCCATGCTGCTAAATCCTCTGACTGAAAAAAAATACTTCTCCTCACTGTTCCGCTATGCAGCCAGAGCCCTTTCAGCAGCCTCACCTGAACACACAAACTAGCGGTGCCGCAGTCAAGTTCCCTCAGAGAGACAGCGCAACGCAGAGACCAGTGACGGCAGACACACCAGGAAAGACAAGCGAACGTGCTCAAGAACGACCACTAGTTTGATTCCCTATTACTCTTTCTGAAGCTTTGTTAGCCATGCTACCGCTATGCTAGTCCTATGTCTGGATTGCTGCACACCTGCTTGGCCTCACATGACTTTATGTACTCCGGTAGAACTGTTTGATGACGAGGCACACAGTCAGGACACACTGGCACATTAAAAGAAAATCACTACCATGGACATTAAAGTCTTAACGACAAGCCACTTCAGTCCCTACAGGGAGGCGGATTTGATGACGAACCAAGGAGAGAAGAAACCCAATACAGCCCAGAACCCAACTCCTGCCTTGTGTTCAGACAGAGCCCCTCATGACTCCAAATGGTATAGGTCATAGGCACAGCGCCTTAGATTTAGAATTAATAGAACAGAGCTACTGGAAAATATTTGAAAATTCATACAGTTGAGAAACCGGGGTAGAGATTCTGATTGGTTGTTTATTGCTTTTTTTGTTAATCGTTTTTGTTGATATTGTATTTTTATTGCTGTCTAAACATATTCAATTTGGAAATAGTGGCAACCATCTATCCATGCTAATAAAGCAGCTACTGAATTGAAAGTGAAAGAGACAGAAACAAGGAGGGAGAGAGAAGAGAGGGAAAGAGAGAGGGACAGAGACGCGACAAATCAAAACCCCTATCCAAAATGCCTACTCTGATTATTGTCAAGAAGCAATTTAATCACAAACTTGAATCCTGAAAACAAGCAAAATTTTGTAATTCAGGCACAAGTTGATTCTTAGAAAAAGACAGCAAGATTTTTTCCAGTCTCAAAACAAGAATAGAAGGATTATTCAGATTTGTTGTTGTGTCTGAATTCCTGTTTTCAGAAATTCCTGTCATGGTACAAGGAAAATTCTCACCCCACTGGGGAATGGTTTTTACTTAATTCAAGCATTTTCCTCATTTCAAGTATTTTTATTTTTTTTTACTTATTTTTGGAGGATTATTTTGCACTGTATTGCTGCCTAAATATATGTTTGCTTTGGCATTAATGAACTATCCATTCATGAGAATAAAGTACCTATTGAATTGAATTTTGGGAGACAGCAGCAAGGGAGTCAGCGCGGGGGAGGCAGGGCGGGGACTAAGTGAGTGATTGAGGTAGTGAGAGAAGAGTGGGCGTGGCCGGTACTAAAGCCCCATGGAGACAGACACAGTCTGGCCAGGTGTTCATTCTCAGTGACGAGGGGAGGGAATGTGTGCGTAAGTGCACGTGCGCACGCGCGCGCGCTTGTGTAAGATGCCTGACCTTTGCGCAACAAAGGTGGGCAAACACACCCCTTCCAAACTCCCACCTCCGGTTTTCTTCCTTTATAGGCCCCAGAGAGGGAAGGTCCACCCCTCTCCTCTCCCCAATACCTCTCCACCAAAACACAGCACTCTAACCGCCAAGCAGGGTGAAGCTTAAATAAATAACCAATTACCATTCCCCCAGTCCGTCAGCCCGGCTTTCAGAGAAGTGTTAAAAATGGAATGTTTTATTGGCAGGATGGCCTTTTGGCCAGGGGGCTTAATGTAACGAAACCCAATTAATAGGAGAAGAAAGCCATGCCGCCAGCCAGTGATTGTGGGAGGAGAGGAGAACGGGGGAGTGCCACGCGCCTGGAGTAATGAGGGGAACGAACGCATGAACGAGGGGCTGGAGACGAGCGGAGGAAACAAGTTGGCTGCAGAGAGAAATGTATACGACAGCCCCTCTCCTCCCCCACACACCTCTTTCTCCTCTGTTACCCTCGGTACCCAGTCCAGTTTCATAGCTTCACTCAGACTTTAGTTTGGACTGGAGTCCGAAGCCAGCCCTTCGCTGCCTGAAACAGTTACACAAGTGTCCGTCCATATTCAGAAAACTTTTAGATGAACACTGACTCTGGTGTTTTTGCCATATTTCGGCCTAAAACATCCCCCATACCTTGGCATTTATTTACATTGACCAAATCCAGTTTTAAATGCTACAGTGGTGTTGACTGAATTACAGTGTAAAGCCGATGTCTGAAGAGTCCAGTCACACTGTCACTGTTCACAAGGCCCCTCCAAACAACAAACGCCTGTGGGGAATGCACACATCAAACGCTAAAATCAACACACACACAGACACCACATGAACAGCATATGGCGAAATGCTAAACACACAGCCCACAAAACAAACACTAATGTCATACCCACACACACAAAACTATGGTTATGGCACAAGGCCAATAAATCAGAGACTTCACCAGTGCACGCGCGCAAACACACACACACAGCCAGAATATGAAAACAAGGGGATTGTTTACAGCCAAGCGTCTTCCATACCACCAACAGAAGCTCTGAATAGGAAACCGATGAAGTAGGTATATTGTCCAACATCCTTGAGTTCAGACTGAAGTTTTTCGACGGAAGGCTGGGGGGGGTCATAACCCAAAACACTGACCCGCTGGCTTCGAAGGTGTCCTGCCCATTAAAGCAAACCAATCACACCACCTGTCGTATTCCCATTATCAAGGTGCCAGTTGGGCTAATTTGTGTGAAATAGGCCCGCTCAGATGAAAACACCCAGGTGTGCTATTCTCAAACTTTAAAAAGCCTGTCAGTTCCTTGTGTGTTGGGAAACTAGGCTACTGGAAGCACCAAGTTAAAACAAGAAAGTCCTCAAAGGACCTCTCTATGGGGAGAACAGCAAGGCTACTGAAAGTCCCTAAAGAATTGAAACAGTACCTAAAAACAGGTTACGACTGCTCTCGTCTTGGGATCCTGAGAGGCATTTCAGGTGAGTGTTGGATGCCTGTTTAGAAATATCAGCGGGGTGGTGTGTGTGTGTGTGTGTGGGAAGAGTTCTGGAACAGCCCGGGGCGCTCTGCGGGATGTTCACCTTGAGGCGGGCGCAAGCCTCATAATCACAGTGGGACCTGGTCACATCAAAGACCTGAGGAGAGGGCCGACATTCCACTGAAGAGCCACTGTCAGCAGGCTTGGTTACCCCGCCCCCTTTGCTGACCAAGACTGGCAAGCGTGCGTGCTCGAGCACAAACACAGGCTTACAAACGCACACGTACACAAACGCACACGAACGTGTAACATAATCGCTGCCCGTCATTTACAAGCCTAGACAGACACAGCGGCACATGGAAAACCCCTGAATGAATGAGTCACACCAATGACGGCAGCCCTTCTTCCAAGCACAGTTTACGCACAAGAGGCACACACAAACGCACACTTCACCTGCAAGTGAAACTTTAGTCTGTAAAAACCTAAAATCTACTATACAGTAATTCATGTACATGGCCACGATATCAGCTAGTAAGGCAGAAATACTGAAGAAAAACATAACTCGAGAACCCTGGTTGAAATCCAAAAACCAGTAAAGCAGACTAAGATTAAATGGTGCATGTTGATCCGGCACCGCGTTTTATTTTCCTTATTCAATCAAATGGCAATCATCTTTTCTTTTTTCTTCCTGTCCATCTATTTTTAGCCACTAGCCAGCTGCTGCATTAGCACTCCGCATGATTTATCATTAGAAACCCAGCTTTGGACTGCAGAGTGCTGAGTAGCTACATTCACGCCAAGTGTTCGCCGCATTCATGCCAAGTTAGCGCCACATTCACAACAATGAAAGCTAGCGAGCAAGGGCCCTAAGAGAGTCACACAAATGAAAATGCAGCACCAGCTAATGTTTAACGCTCGCTAAAAACCCAAGCCGGCATCTTACAACTAAATAACAGAAGGAGAGAAATTGAGAGACGAGAGAGAAAGGTGAGAGGAACACGACAGAATGAGGGAGAAGTGCTGAGGAAGTCAGCCACATGCACCATGTTTTAGAATCCCAGGAACAAGAGAGGATTTGCCTGCTACGCCTAGATAGAGTTTCCCCTCTCTGCTCTCAGCCAGGTATTCTGGGCATGAATGGCTGTCAGTTTGGATTTGGGAGCTCAGAGTTGAGGGGAGAAAAATGGAGTCTGGTTGCCGTGGCGAGGGTCTTTTTGTATGGCTCTACCTGTGGAGAAGAAAGAGCTAGAGGCAGGAGACAGCTAGCAGTCTCCTCTTAATGCGCTAGCTAGCTTGTTGCTTACTATCGCCATATTAACTAGTTCCATACTACCTACTGCCATATTAGCTACTAACTTGTGCCATTCTAACTTGCACCATACTAACTACTAACTTTTAGAAATTGAGAGAGCTGTAGGCTGACAGCTCACCCCAACGTGCTATCTGCATGCTAACAACAGCCAATGAGGAAACCGATTAAATATTTAAATTTAATTAAACTATTAAACGCCAGCCATCAAGGGGTAACCTAAACACGTGAACAGAGTGATGACGAGCTTGGTTTCGTAGGAATGAACAGGTAATGGGTGTGGGGTCCAATTCACAAGCTCCATTGGTAGAGCATGGCACTTGTGGGTTGTGGGTTCAATTCCCAAGAGGTGGCATTACAAAAATGGTACGTGCTCCATATAAGAGCGTCTTCTAAATGACTTCAAATTAAATGCGGAGGACGATGTAGTGACAGTTTACAAGGAGGTTTGAAACGGCACACGTTGAGGAGAGGAGCTGGTATGAGGTGAATGATTTCAATGGGTGCAGCTTGAGCTGGCTTGTAGTTTATTGACCTAGTTTCACTCACACCCCCCCCCCCTGTTTTTTCCTGCAGGTAACATAACTTAATTCTAATTTAAAATTGTGTGCTTTAACCACAATGAGCTGCCCCTCCCATTTGTTGTTTCTGCAGTGAAGATACACCATCAACAGTTCACTGTGGCCTTCGAACTGATGGGACTGTAAATTAAAATTTGTAACTTGTGCAGATATTTTGAAGATTCTGCAGTTGTTTTGGGCAGAAATTAGCATGAAAATCCACAATCCAAATAAACATCTCTTTCACAGTTACGATTAGGTTCCTGGCGTTCACCAAAAAGAGCAGTACAAAACAAAAAGAGCAGATTGGAGGCATTAGTCAATGCCTCCACAGAACTTTCTGACTGGCATTTTACCTATGATTCAATCATAACTACTCAGAGAGGATCTGTTCTGCCCCTAGAGCCTTGGCTATCTCTGTTCTCCTATCTCCATTGCATGTGAACTTCTGACCTCATTGTCACATGACCGCTGCACTTTTTCACCTCAGTGCACCTCTGCTTTTTGAAGAGGACAGCCCCCTAGCCTCAAACTCCCACTGGCTAAAGCTATCAGCCATGTAATAGACTTCAGCAGGCTATTGAATTACCTTGGGAGTCATTTCACAGGCAGAACTAGAGTCAGTATTAGAAATACAGTGCGCACCGGAATTATTGGTCCACTAGGTAAAGATTAGCAAAAACAGCTTTAAAAATGTGTCATTGCTTGTTATCAGTTCGATCTTAAACACAAAATAACAGAAATCCAACCTGAGGTGAAATGGTTCAGGGAAAAAACTAATTCTAAATAAATACATACTTTTCTCATAAAACATTCTTGTCGTGACTATTGGCATGCCTAGGAATTCTTATTAACCAAATCTAATGGAAGTAGATTCCCAATGATGTAATTTTTTAAGGAACTCATCCACAGCTTCCTGTTTAACTGGGGTATCAATATATAAGGCGACATGTCCCTTGCTCCCTTTGTCATCCATCAACATGAGAAACGTCTGAGAAAACTAATGAAATTAGACAAAAGGTTGTTTTCCTTCATTAATTAGGCAATGATGGTAAAAAAAAAAAAATATATAGCAACACAACTGAAAATATCCATCTCAACTACTAGTGCAACAGTTTTTTGGGGGGGCCCCACACAGTGAGGATGGTTGTGGGGGGGGGGGGTCTCCATGGATCAGCGAAGTTGGTTGTATATTTTGGGGTCACCAAGTCTCCAAAACTATAATTATACAGCACCAACATGGCAACAAGCTATTTGGATGTCTTGCCAGAAGAAAGCCTCTACCTCTCATGAAGACAAACGTCAATGCCTGGCATTTGCTAAACGTAATTGGAACTTTGATTGGAACCAGCTTCTATAATCAGATGAGACATAGAGCTTTTAGGCCACAAACACCAGGGATGGGTTTGGCGTAAAAAGTGGGATGTTCTTGCAGAAAATAACCTAATCCCCACTGTAAAATATGGTGGTTGGTGTGTAATGTTGTGGGCTGTTTTGTTTCCAAAAGCTCTGGGAACCTGGTTAGGATACATGGCAACATGGACTATATCAAGTACCAGGAGAGAAAAATCTCGCTACTTTTGCCAGGAGGGTAAAACTAGGTCGTTGTTGGATCTTTCAGCAGGATAATGATCCAAAGCATTCCTCCAGATGCACACAAAAATGGTGCATTGACCACAGAATCAAGCTTTTGCGATGGCCACTGACCTAAAGCACACTGAAAACCTGTGGGGTGAGCTGAAGAAGAGTCCACAGGCAGGGATCAAGGACTCTGAATCCAGAGAGATTCTCCATGGATGGAGTCAGAACCCTCACTATGTGTTCTCCCACCTCATCAAATATTATAGGAGACGACTCAATGCTGTTATCTAGGCATGGGTAGGGTCCACAAAGTACTAAATACAGGGTTGCCAATTATCATGACACAGGTTTTGAGAAAGAAAATCTCAATCACACTTTGTTAATTCTTTGATCAATTCCACCTCAATTAAAGGTTTGACTTCTCATACATTTTTTTGTGTAATATCAAGCTAAACATCAATTGCATTTTTTCATAGGCGTTTTTCCTGATCTTTACCAAGGGGCCCAATTATTCCAGAGGGCAATGCACAAATGTACTTTCACTCTATCCCAGTATCAAGACAGTGCTACACGCCCAGTCATTATCTTCATAAGCCAAATCGGTTGTCCGTGGATCTGGTGACAAACCATTTCTGTTTGTATTTTTTCTAAGTGAAGGACAGTCATACAATAGGCCTGACAAGCTGCCCACTGCTGTTTGGGTGCAACTCTTGGTTTACGGATTAACGGGTGAGACGCTGACTGAACTGCTGCTTTCAGGCTGGAATTAGTCATTAAAACCCAACATTTTCTCTGCTTTGCGGGCGGGCGCGCGCATGCACGCACGACCAGTCTCAGATCTGAATGAAAACAAAGCTATTCTAAAGGCGTAATCCCCTCGGAACAAATGGCTATTCTCCACCCATGTGTGACTAGGCATGAGTCCCCAATGGAATGCTATTCCCTACACTTGTAAAACAAGGCCCATTAGGTTCTGGTCTAGAGGAGGGCACAACAAAAGGAACAGGGTGCCGTTTGCGCAGCACCCAAAAGACTACTTCAGCCAAACCTCTTTGGGATCAAACCAATCAAGGCCCCGCCCCCGTTGGTTACGTTTGTGAGACGCTTTCGTAGAGGCCTAACACAAACAAAACAAGGACTGTGTAAAAATTGTCTCCAACGAGGCCGGACCATTCTTTCGGCCACTTCTTCAGAAATGGTAATCGTCTGCCTTTGTCCGTGATATATTCAAATCCCAACTGTGGAGAAAGACACCGCACGGTCTCCGACATGCGCAGCCCGGAGAGAGTGCCATTCATTTGACACCACACTTGAAATAGATACACACGCGGAATGACGGGGAAATGATCACAATGCAACGCAGCTATAATTCCATTTACCATGGCCCTTGAAACTGACTGAAGTGTACAGTGTTTTCTTTGTGTCTTATAGTCTCACTAAATTCAGGCTCAAGGGGAGTAACTACGAGGCCAATCAAAGTGTAATTTTCACTGACCCCAGCAGTGCAAGAGATCACATGAGACCAACAGAGATTACAAACTCTTTAATTGGACACCAATGTCACTGCTGTAAAACCATTACAACATACACCCTCAAAAGTACAAAAAAAATGAGCATAATCTGATCAGGAACAAACAGAAAACAGAGCACTCCTGTGGGAGACTAGTGCAGCCTTTGTCTGCACCTCTTCCCAGTTCTCTCTGCTGAGTTACACTATCAGAGATATGGATTAACCAAAGCCAGACCTTGTGCACAGTGGACTTTTATGAAAAGAAGAACCTCTGTGAAACGTCTATGAACCTTTCATATCCCATCATCTTTAAAGCCATCCATCATTGTCTAAGCAGAGGACATGAAGACCTGTCTGTCTGTTGGGCTGACATGAAGACCTGTCTGTCTGTCGGGCTGACATGAAGACCTGTCTGTCTGTTGGGCTGACATGAAGACCTGTCTGTCTGTTGGGCTGACATGAAGACCTGTCTGTCTGTTGGGATCACATGAAGGACAGAGTTGGTTGAAATGGTGATTGAAGTGTCCCCTTCGCCTCATTCCTCATTTTTTGTGGCGGCGGAAGTGTGTGGGGGGATGATTTTTCCATCCGCTTTCATCTCAAAGATAGGTCTGTGACGGGTGGGACTGAGGTCGGGGCTCTGGATCGATTTGGTATTTGGATGCCTTGTTTGATGAAGGGGAGCTCAAAGGCAAGGACGCCCCTCTGAAGTCTCTCCTGATGGGGGACATGAAACGCCTCACCTGGGTCCCTGAGCGGATGGGCAGTGGCCCCTGGAAAAACTATCAGTTCCATGCCGGGTGACAGTGGCTAGAAAATGTGCCTGAAAACAACAGCGAGGATGTTTCAAGTTTTATTATTCGTTTTTTTGTATTTCTTTTGTTCATATGCAGCCTAATCCTTAAAAAAAAAACAAAAAAAAACTCAAATACATTTGAGACAAAGAAAATCCAATCCATCCAATTTCAGTCTTTTGTGTCTGCTGTGAAAGTACCATCATGGACATCCATATCATCATTGTCCTAACAACGAGTGTAAAGCTAGTTTCCTTAATGTGCCCCCCAGGGGAAAATAAGAGCCTTCCCTACCATCACTACCAGTGTAGCCCCAGCTGAAGACGATGATCAAAGGAAGGAGAGGATAGGAGGGAACAGGGGAAAGGGAAGAGGGGAGCGCGGAACAGAACGCAGTGGAGCTGCTCAGATGAACACATTCTTTCTGGATATTTTTGTGCGTTTCATCACCCGGCATCAAGTGACTTGCCGCCGAGCGCCGATAAACAAAGAGCGGTTTTCTTCCCTGTGACATCAGCATTACCGCGAGAAAAGAGAGGGAAAGTGTGCGGGGGGACAGAAAGGAGGAGGAGTGAATGGGTAAGAGGACAGTGTTTTAAAACCACGAGACTCGTTGCCATGATTTGCGTCTGAGATTTTTTTTTTAAGTGTAAACAAGTGAGAGTGTCAATTGTCGCATGTCACCTCCCTGTGGCTACTGAGGTCTAAAGACAAGGTCTCGGTGAATAGAAAACTGTATTTGCGTATTATGTAAACAAATTAGTTCTTGTAGTCTAAACAGGCTCATAAAAAGAGTATATGTCCCATTTAATCAGGTCATACGGCCTCTGGTATGTATCTATATTATAGTCAGTTCTGATGGTTACAGGACACCAAAGAGAATGAAGTAGGTGGCCATAATCACTTGCAAAGACTCAAATTTTTTGCAAAATTTGGCCAACAAAACGTGACTCAGGGCCTGCTGCGGAGCCACGATGTGGTGTGCACTGTACTATAGGATCGACCAGACTTACCGCAACAACAGAGTGAGAATAAGGGAGACAGAATAAGAGAGAGAGACAGGCGAACCGAGAGAGACACGCCAAGTCCCATTCTAGTTCAGCTGTTTTCCTCCTCTCTCTGTGACCTGCAGCCAAAGTATCTCTCCAGCTTCTCTCTCCCAAGCCTCTCTCCAGCCATGGCAAATTAGGCGCCTGAGGCCCAGGCCTGGGCCAAGCCTGGGCGTTTGGGGGCCATCTGAAGTGCCTGGTATGAGAGCTAGAGATATGGCACTAAAGAAGGACGGGGGGGGGGGGGG
>JACXGI010015528.1:0-17297 GCA_016801175.1 Esox masquinongy
TCAGTCTCTCGATGTGCAAAACTGATAGAGACATACCCCAAGCGACTTACCGCTGTAATCGCAGCAAAAGGTGGCGCTACAAAGTATTAACTTAAGTAAAGGGGCTGAATAATTTTGCAAGCCCAATTTTTCAGTTTTTTATTTGTTAAAAAAGTTTGAAATATCCAATAAATTTCGTTCCACTTCATGATTGTGTCCCACTTGTTGTTGATTCTTCACAAAAAATTACAGTTTTATATCTTTATGTTTGAAGCCTGAAATGTGGCAAAAGTTCGAAAAGTTCAAGGGGGCCGAATCTTTTCGCAAGGCACTGTATGTTCATTCCCCACAAGACAGGTAGAGAATTACACATGATCAATACCCAAACATTGGTCATTGATACTTGTCTTTTTGTGAAGTTGCTTCATAGTCATAATTACAACAACTATCCTGATATGTTTAATAGAGCCATATTCCTTTTCAAAGGTAGAAACTGTCACTAGTACATTCATTGGAGTTGAGTGTTGTGTTACGTTCAGGATATGTTGGGTCGTTAGTATGATGTCGATGCATGACACATGATTATTGGAAGGGTTTATTGGGAAATAATTATGCATTTCATTAATATGTCATGTTAGGTCTGTTTCTGATGGACATGGGTTAGATTAATAATAGCCTGATACTTGATGTGTATGGTAAAGATCGATCATCATGGTCGCCACGACTGCAATGCCATACAGTGTTGTGTCAGGGCAAGGTGTGTCCATTGCATCCTATCTTCATTTCATTTAAGGAATAATAAAGCCTCATAGGCCAGATAATCCTTTTTATTATTTTTCTTTATTGTTTTTTAACATAAGTGTTTGGACCTTTTCAGTTCATTAGGAATTGGATTGTACTTTTATTTTGCTAGTTTTATCAACATGTAATGATTATTTGTTACATGTGTGAAAGGGGGACTGATAGATATTGGGCATGAAAAGTAATTGAATTAAGCTTGGCACAATGTGTGAGAGTACTAACTATCTCTGTACGAAGGACACTAGGTAGGAAATGTGATTCCCCATTACTGATGGGTCCCACACACTCTGTCCATACCACCTGCTAGGAACTGTGTATGTGACTGTCATAGGATTCTCTGAATAGACCCTTGGGTCATAGGTTGGAATACACCATACAAGGGTATTTTGTAGGATCAACCTTTCTTATAATAGTCTGTGTAATGGTTGACTATGAACACTGACCGCCTCCTATGTGTCCTGCCATAAAAGACTGTGTTAACTTTGTCATCATTGGAGAACATATAAGAACTATGGAAGATCAACATTTTGGACTCATGCTCATTAAAGATTCTCCCCTGACTTGTTTGTAAAAAAGACTCTGTTCATGGATTAAAAGTGGACAGAAGCTAACAACACCTATCAGCCATAACATTATGACCACCTACCTAATATTGTGTAGGTCCCCCTTTTGCCACCAAAACAGCCCTGACTCGTCGAGGCATGGACTGCTCAACAGTTTGGGGTATCCTTTGTCATATTTTTAATTTCATATTGCCCCAAATGTTTTCAATGTGTGACAGGTCTGGACTGCAGGTAGGCCAGTTTAGCACCCAGACTGTTTTACTACAGAGCCATGCTGTTGTAATACGTGCAGAATTTGGTTTGGTATTGTCTTGTTGAAATAAGCAAGCCTTCCCCGAAAAAGACGTTGTCTGAATGGTAGCATTATGTTGCTCCAAAACCTGTATATATTGTTCAGCATTAATGGTGCCTTTGCAGATGTGCAAGTCATCCATGCTATGTGCACTAATGCACCCCCATACCATCACAGATGTTGTCTTTTGAACTGTGAGCTGATAACAAACCGGATGGTCCCTTTCCTTGCGCTAAAATTAGTCTCTGGGACGTTTAAAGACACATTTAATTGGGATTTGTTCACAATGTCCTGGAAAGTATCTCTCCCTGCACTTTCTGACTAACGTTGGACAGGTGGAAAATCTGAGTAGCCTCATTGTAGCCATTTTTGTATTTATTACTTGCTCTAATACATGGCAAAATATCTGTAAAGGCTTTTAATGGGCATGGTTTACGCGGCGTCCATGATTCCCAAAAATGATGTCAAATTTTGATTTCTCAGACCACTGGACAGTTTTCCACCACAGTCCATCTTAAATGAGCTCAGGCCCAGAGAACGCAGCAGTGTTTCTGGATCTTGTTTATATATGGTTTCTTCTTTGCATGGTAGGGTTTTAACCTGCATTTGTGGATGCAGCGACGTACTGTGTTCACAGACACAGGCAACGGAAGTGTTCCTGAGCCCATGCAGTGATGTCCACTACAGAATCGTGTATGTTCTTAACCCACCAGGGTCCGAGATGATTTTGGCCGGATTTCACTACTTGGACATTTTGGGTCCTAGATGCATTTCTGTAACAGATAACAAATAAAGATAATGCATTTTGTTATTACTTGGGTGTAATGACACCAAATGGCCGTCTAGATGGCAGCAGAGGATCAGTAGCGCTGTTGGTATTTACTTGTCCTAAAAAAATTAGTATGAAACCCAAATTCTTTCCAAAAACCAAAGGATATCCCCATAGTATGTTGACAGAAGAACATTTTTATATCATTTTTATAATACAAACGACGTAATACGGTGCTATAGATCATAAATAGCAATGTACATCTAATCTGGATGCGTCGCCTGTCTGAGCTGAATGGTCTTTGGCGTTGCCTGGTACAAAGTGTTCCTGGACAGAATAACCTTCCTCGGCCTCTTGATTATGTTCAAATATGTTCTAAAACGTTTTGGGTTGAAAACAAAGAGCTATCTTGTATAAACGGAACGAAAACTACGTTGGTAGTCACCATTACTGACCAATGGTGTCCTACATCTCCATGGGAACGACCCCAATGCCTTCCCATCATTCCAACGTCGTAGTGGTCATGTTATGACATAGTCGAAGCGCCATTTGTGATTGGACATCAAGCACTTTTACCTACAAACAAAGAAAGTGTTGGATACTCCAGCACGTAACGGTGACCAAATCTGCTTTTCCTGTCGCGCAGGCTGTGATAGTCATAGGAATTCAAACTATGTACCATTCTCTTTGTTAGAATGCCTAGATCTAAGCTAAAGTCAGAGTTGTTGGAGTTGTCTGGATATTAGGTAAATACGATTCTAGTTATTACAGTTCAGTTCTGGATATTTATAAACATGTACGCTATGTGATCAGTCAGCAGTGGCCACTTGGTTCCACTCTACTATTTCTCTCACGCAGACTGTTATCCCAATAGGAACACAAACTATGTACCAATCGCATCGGTAGAATACCTAGATATTAGCAAAAGTCAGCCGTATCATTCTAGTAATAACGTTTTATGGAAATGTACACATATGCACCCAGTCAGCGGTGGTCAGTTTTGGTGAGACTTTACATTCGCCTCAGGCAGGCCATGATCCCCATAGGAACTCATTCTGTGTTCGAAACGCTTCACAAATATGCCTAGATAGTATCAAAAAAAAGCATTCAATTCTAGCGATTTTAGGTTTTTTTAATATTGCAAATGTACACAGAGGGCTCTATTCGCGGATCCGCAGATTTCGACCTTGTAATGAGGGCCCAGAGATCACAGCCTGAGTGCCCGAAGATCATAGACATCCAATATTGGTTTTCGGCCTTGTCCCTTGTGTACAGGAGATTTCTCTGGATTCTCTGAATCTTTTAATGATTTTATATACCGTAGATGATGAGGTGCCCAAACTCTTTGCAATTTTATGTTGAGAAACGTTATTCTTAAATTGTACTATTTGCCTGTGCAGTCTTTCACAGAGTGGTTAACCCCTCCCCATCTTTACTTCTGAAAGACGGCTATATGGCGTTCTCTTTATCTGTATTTCTCAGTGAGATTTACATTTGGCACACATAATCAAGGTTATAAATCTAACAAATGTATGAACTATGTCTCAATTTATCCACATGGGGGCATGATTAGAGAAGAAATATCATTCATGCTTCATTTGGAGAATCAATGAATAAATGGTGCTTATGGTTCTCTCCGCTCAAACGTAGTGCGATAAGGCCAATAGTGGCTCAAAGCTGAAACACGCTCAATGCTGCTTGCAGCTTTAATTATTATTGTTCTGCCATTTTCTGTGTAAAATGCAAATTCTGTGAGATAAAAGGTTGCAATGGGTCCACATTTTACATGGTAGTACAAGCCCAATGGCCACAACTTCTGATATAGTGACTAGCAAATTGGCCTCATGGTGGCGCTGTGACATGCCTCCAAAGTTGTCAACTTTGGAAGCACACCACGCCCACCCCATGTGACCTAGAGTCTTGAAAGTTGGTACATATGTCAATCTCCTCACAAGAAACTTTGACTAGTAAAAAGAGCAGAAAACGTTTAGTCACCAGTATGAGCAAGTAAATACACTAAAACTAGCCAGTTGGATGTTGTAGCAGCAGGCTAACTACGAGCAAGCAAAGGGAGAGGAGAGAATTCACGTTCTATTTAATTTTCTACCAGTGGTAGCTTGCTAGTAAATGTTGCCTAAAAACGTTTTTTCCATATCTAATTGGTGGAATAAGGTGAGTATCATGTAATTGTGTCGGTATAATGTACATTTGGGTTTATAAATAGTATTATGTTTATACCAAACTAGCTATTAAAGTAAAATATATCTAGCAAAAACTCAGCAACAGCTACTGACATATTCAGTCTCAAGTTTGGTTTCTACTGCATTATGGCATTGTTACTGTACACGCTAGTTTACTATTACATTACTAAATCCACATTTTGCCTATAGGATTGATTATTAACCTTTGTCCACATTCACTTTCCTTGATGCTTATCTACCATTCACCACATGTCCATGTGATAGATGAGACTATAGCATTTTTCTGCAAATCAGAATGTCATTTTAAGTAGTCTACAACCCATTGTTTTCTAGTGCTATGGATTTATGAAACAAGGCAACTAATTTAACTATGTATTTCGTTTCATATTGTTTACCTAGGAAGAGATTAATGAAGAATAAGGTGAGGACACTTGCTTACTGGTGTATGCAGAGGAACCGGTCATTGACATCTATGGTAAGCTCAGACTCATGGTACCATGAAGGCTTTGGCTGGTACCATGAAGGCTTTTTTACTATTAGGCCTACTTTTTTAAAACCATTCTTGGAAAGGGTTGGCCTGAAGGGACTTGCGATACTGCTACTGAGGCTGCAGGAGGGGCTGTCCCATCCTCACAAGACAAACCATCATAATTCAGTCAAGCACAATAAAATAAGACAGGGCAACAGGATAAAAACGCAGGCACGTGATGGAACCTGGTGTAGCTGTCTAAACCCCCGAATCCAGGCCGCACATTCCCCCTGGTGACATGTTTCGAGTCCCTGCATGGCCGACTGTCTGTCCTTCATCTGTCTCCCTAGCTTCTTTCTTATGGTTCTGGCAATAAAATAATTTAAATTACCTACAAACATCTTCAAAAACTCAAATAGACACAGTACAGACAGGCAGATTATCAAGTTTTTGATATCCTGGTTTCTGTTTCTGCTCTCCTGACAACACTTTCGAATTTGACCCACTCCAAGGAATCTCTAGTACACAATTTAGGACCTTATATTATTACTGATTCATGTGTTTGATTGTTATGGCAGTTTTTTAAGTGATGAAATCTAAGGTTGCATTAAAAGATGAAGATTGGATGCATAGGTTGTAGATTTCGAGTTTGCTTAATGCCACACCAACTGATGCTTGTCCATTGGTTTTCCTTCCCTCCCTAGGTCTGCCAGCTACCCAGCATCAGTCTCTGAACACCCAACACCCCACCCAAGACAGACTTCACCCTTGCATATCCTTTCCTCCTCCCATTTCTTATGTCCACATGGGCCCTGCTTCCTGTTCCTACTCCTGTTGGCCAACCAGCCACTAGCTGCATATGCACTCCTTTTCCATCCGTGGCTACTTTAGAGAACTTTTCATTCCACTAAATGCCCCAGCTGCTGCACCACCATGAAATGTTCCTCACTCTTGTAAGTTTTCCTTATCACATACATCCTTCAAAATTCCTCTTATAAAATGCCTTTAAAAATAACAAGTTTTTCTGCCAAAGATCTTGAGATTAATTGATAATATATTGCTTTGGATGCAATGATTTCCAAAGTTTCAAATAGATTTGAGTGAGTCAATGTATTCCACTAACCTTATTTTTATAATATAGGGATTCTATTGTTAATACTGTAACTTGTTTCACTCTTTCGATAGAACATGGAAGAGCAAATTGTATTTGAAAGTGAATTTAGTGTTGATTAATGTTTAAAATACACTGGATGAGCCAGAACCTTATCGTGACCTTTTTCCACTGCTCCAATGTCCATTTCCGATGCTCACGTGCTCATTGTAGGCACTTTTTATGGTTGACAGAGGTCATCATGAGCACTCTGACTGGTCTGAAGTTACGCAACCCCACACGCAGCAAGGTGCGATGCACTGTGTGTTGTGACCAGTGTCGGGGAACTAATTACAGTTAGTAGTTACTTACCATAAAGTAAAGTACCTCAATGAGGTACTGATTAGGTGATTACCTGAACCAAATCTAATTGAACGAGGAAAAGTATAAAAACCACTGCTATGGTCATCACTATCCTCTTGCAATAGGACCAGCTGGATGGCAAAAACAGTGCAAGTAGTACCTCAAAGGTAATTTGACTAAAAAAATAACTATTCAGCACGACAAAAGAGTTGAAAAGAAAAGCTTTGAGTGAGGAAAAGAAGGGTTCAATTCTGGCTTTACTGGCAGAGCGATACAGTGAGCATCAGGTTGCTTCCATCCTGAAAATTTCAAAGACGGCGATTCTTAAGAACAAGGTCAAGCAACAAACATTGGGGACGACAAAGCTACAGACTGGCAGAGGGCGAGAACGACTGTCCACTGAACGAGATGACCGTCAACTCATTCGAATGTCACTCAACAGCCGTAGGATGACATCAAGTGACCTACAAAAAGAATGGCAAACAGCAGCTGGTGTGAAGTGCATGGCGAGGACGGTTCGAAACACGCTCCTAGGGTCAGGGCTGAAGTACGTGTCAGTGGTTTTCTATTCAGTGCGACGAATCAGTGGATGCTAGCGATACTGCTCAGTTGGCAGTATTCATCAGAATGGTGTTTGGTGACTTTTCAGAATTCTTAACATTATTACCATTAAAAAAAAGTCACCCAACAGCAATGTGACAGACTGGTGGACAGCATGCCAAGACGCATGTAAGCTGTGATTGAAAATCAGGGTTATTCCACCAAATATTGATTTCTGAACTCTTCCTAAGTTAAAACATTAGTATTTTGTTGTTGAAAAATTAATATGAATTTGTTTTCTTTGCATTATTTGTGGTCTGAAAACAATGTGTCTTTTTTGGTTATTTTGGCCAGTTATTATTTTCTATAAATAAATACTCTAAATGACAATATTTTTATTTGGAATTTGGGAGTAATGTTGTCAGTAGTTTATAGAATAAAACAAAACTTTTCATTTTATTCAAACATACCTATGAATAGTAAAACCAGAGAAACTGTTAATTTTGCAGTGGTCTCTTAATATTTTCCAGAGCTGTATAGGCCTGAGCACAACCTTCAACGGAGAGCTCTTGACCTGACTCTGCAGAGATTGCTTGTTAACTGCTCCAGGTTTGCATATCTTGAATAAAGCTTTACTTTTGAAAAGAATCTACAGTCTCTGTGCCTTTCAGATTAGTGATTTCCACGTCAATTTGGCAACGAGGATGGGATGGCTAACTCTGTTCACTGATCGTTCCCGCGGACTCCAAGGTCAACTGTGTGGTTCAGGGAGCTCACACTCCGTCTAGGCTGGAGCAGAAGGGACCCGCCTCGGACCTGGCAGGGAGCGTTAGTGGCTGGATACGCCCTCCCGAACATAAAAACTAAAGGGTTTCTTCTTCCCCATTGAGGGAAAAGGTTTTCAGACCTTTTGATAAAACCTGTTCGGGCCCGTGGGCCCCCTCGTGGAACAAGCTGCGCAGTAAACAGTTTTGGGAAACTGTAATTCATCGAGGATGAATATAAGATGCATGTATAGACAAGAGAATTGCTATGACATGGCATAGATCAGGGGTCCCAAACAGGTCGATCGTGAGCTACCAGTAGCTCGCAACACACCTAGGAGTAGCACACTACGCCATTTAGAAAGTGAAAAATAAATTCACGCTGAAATAAATCTCACAGATTTGGCGATGGAAGCTCCCTCCTTCTACCCAATCAAAGCATCCTTGCCACTATCCTATCCATGTGATAACCCACAATTGGCTAAAATTGCCCAATCTAATACAAAATCTACCAATAAGGCATATTGCCGATGTTTAGTAAGCAGCCTATAGTTGATGACGTCGCAGAATGTCTGAACTTGAAGTAGGTAAAGTGGATTGTTTGCTAGAAGCAAACTACATATATACAAAAACAAATTCCGTTTCATTATGAGCGCTGAAGCAGGTGCAGCGGCTCCATGCAAAAAACCCCCGAAAACAAAGACATACAATTTCCACCAGGAATGGGAGACTGAGTTTTTGTTCACGATTGTCAGAGGAAAATTCTGTGCAAATTCTTGATATGCAGTGGTAAAGTTGCGGTGGGGAAAAAGGCAATGTGAAGCGACACTTCACCACAATACACAAGTCCAAATTCCAAATTACTTTTCCAGCTGGTAGCAGAATGTGATTGGAGAAGGTGAATGAACTAAAGGCACAATTGCAAAAGCAGCAATCTTTATTCACCAAGCCAGTGGATAAATCAAAAGCAGCATCGGAGGCCTCCTTTAGAGTGGTTCAGTATTTGACCAAGAACAAGAAGTAATTTACTGACGGCAGCATTGTAAAAGGCGCTTTGACTGTAATAGCAGAAACGTTGTTTGGGGATCACAAAAACGGTCCTGAAATTATTTCAGCAATATCAGATGTTCAGCTTGGAGCCAACACTGTTCCACGGCGGGTTTCTGCTCTCTCCAAAAATGTGCGCGAACAACTGGAGTGCGACTTGGGTATATGTCAGTGGTTTTCTATTTTCTATGAATCAGTGGATGCTAGCGATACTGCTCAGTTGGCAGTATTCATCAGAATGGTGTTTGGTGACTTTTCAGAATTCTTAACATTATTACCATTAAAAACAACTACCAGAGGTGTTGATGTCTATTATGTAGTAAAGAACTATTTTGTAGAAAAGAATGTGCAACTGGAAAAGTTAGTGTCCAGCTAAAGTTAGAGCTCCAGCTATGACAGGGTGCCATTCAGGGTTTCATAACAAATTGCAAAGCAGATCCTGAATTCCCTCATTTTTTGAATTACCACTGCATCATCCATCAGCAGGCAATCTGTGCCAAAGTAATCGGATTTGAACATGTCATGACACCTGTCATTAAGATCATAAATTCTATTAGAGCCAAGGCTAAACAACACAGAACCTTCAAACTTTTTCTGGAAGAACTGGCATCCGAGTATAGTGATGTTTTGCTTCACACAGAAATTAGCTGGCTCAGTAGAGGAAAAGTTCTGCATCGTTTTCTTTGACTTCTGACAGAAATCAAGGCTTTTATGGAGTCAAGAAATGAGGACACCACTCTACTGTCAGACATAGCATGGCAGCTGGACCTTGCATTCCTTACAGACATCACACAAAAACTTAACTCATTCAATGCTGAATTACAAGGAAAAGGCAAATCAATTGTTCAAATGATAAGTTCTGTGAAAGCTTTTATTGCAAAGCTGAGTCTCTTCTTGCAGCAAATCCAGAAAAACAAAATGCAGCACTTCCCCTCTCTGAAGAAATTGCTGCAGGAAAATAAAGCGGCACCTGCTGTCCTCAACAGACCAGGCTGGGTCAGGAATTTGAGGAGAGGTTCAGTGACTTCAGGAGACTGGAGCCTTGTGTGGCTTTCATCACCAACCCCTTCAAGGAGATGGACATATCTGACATGTCTGAAGAGATTAGTGAGGTGTTCAGCCTGAATGCTGATGCTTTGGGAATGGAAATCATCAGTCTCCAAAATGACATTGAGCTTAAATCACATCACTCTGCCCCTAACTTTTGGAGCCTTGTTGACCAGGAAAAGTACATCAGCACAGCTGCAAAAAAGTGGCTTCTTTGTTTGGCTCAACTTACCTGTGTGAGTCAGGCTTCTCAGACATAAACTTTATTAAGTCAAAGTATAGAACACGTCTAACTGATGCACACCTGGATGACTCCATTAGAGTAAACCTATCCGGATACACACCAGATTACAAGGCTCTGGTGGACAGAATGCAATGTCAATCCTCTCACTAAAAACGGAAATATAACTACGATTCATGTAAGTATTTCAGTCTCAACTGAAATAGTAGTCTTATAGTTGTTTATTAACCATGACTTTGCCATGTCAGAAGAGAGTAGGAAAAGCAGATAATTTAATATGGGAAGTAAAGAATTAGCCTTTATACTGGACATTAAGAAGATAAATACATTAATGTAGGTGATTTAATTACAACTAAGACACTTTAGTAAATTCACAGTTTATTAAACATTAGTTTGCTATGTCTACAACTTCTCTTTTACAACAAGGACCAGAGGCAAAGCAGATGAGAGGAGAAGAGCAGAGGAGGAGTATATCCAAGCAGGAGATATGACGAGGAGAACAGAAGAAAGGAGTTGGAGAGTAGAGGAGTAGACAAGGAGGAGAGCAGGAGAGGAGTATATCTATGTAGGAGATCAGAGGATAGCAGGAGGAGAGGAGTCCTTCCAAGTAGGAGAGTAGAGGAGAACAGGAAGAGAGGAATATAGGGTAGTAGGAGAGAAGAGGAGTAGACGATGAGGAGAGCAGAGAATAGCAGGAGAGGAGTCAATCCAAGTATGAGAGTGGGGGAGATATCAGTTCGTATGTGTGGATGGCATATCCTCTGACAAATCAAAGGTATGTTTTGGTGTTCCTCAAGGCTCGGTTCTGGGCCCATTTTTGTTCTCACTCTACATGCTGACTCTGGGTGATGTAATCCTTAATCACAATGTCAATTTCCACTGTTATGCTGATGACACAGTTATATATTTCAATGAAATATAGAGAAGCCCCAAAATTAGCTACTTTGGAAGCATGAGTTTCAGATATTAGGAAGTGGATGACAGACTTCTTGCTTTTAAACTCAAGAAAAACAGAAAGGCTCATTTTAGGACCCAAGAAACAAAGAGCTTTGTTGGCAGATCTCACTGTGAACCTCGATGGCCGCATGGTCATATCCCAAAAAACTGTAAGAAACCTCAGCGTTACCCTTGACCCTGTCCTCTCCTTTGATGAACATAAAATATATCTCAAGAGTTGCTTATTTTCATCTTCGAAACATTGCAAAAATCAGAAACTTTCTATCAAAAACAGATGCAGAAAAACTAATCCATGCTTTTATTTCTAGATTAGGTTACTGCAATGCTCTTCTTTCCGGTTACCATAATAAATCAATAAATAAACTTCAATTAGTGCTGCACACGGCTGCTAGAATCCTAACTAGAACAAAAAAATGTGAACACATTACTCCAGTACTAGCCTCTTTACACTGCCTGTTAGGGTTAGGGCTGATTTTAAGGTTTTATTGTTAACCTATAAATCAATACATGGACTTGCTCCTACTTACCTCGCTGAAATGATCCAGCCATACGTACCTACACGTAACCTTAGATTGCAAGATGCAGGCCTTTTAATTGTACCAAGAATTTCTAAACAAACAGCCGGAGGCAGGGCCTTCTCTCATAGAGCTCCACTACTGTGGAATGATTTGCCAATTAAGGTTAGAAATGCAAACTCAGTGCAAACTTTCAAGTGTCTACTAAAGACACATCTCTACAGTATGGTCTATGATTAACTGTAGTCTGGCCTAGGGGCGTGAAGGTGACCAGAAAGGCTTGATACTGTCCACCCTTGCTGTCTTGCCAGGTGGGCTCTCATTGCCACTGGGATGCCCTCCCTCCAATGCCATTCAGGGACGGAGTCACTGGCTTGTTGTTGTCTCTCTGTTGCGCACTTGTGCAATTGGGCTGTACTCTGCTGGCAATACTCAGCCCTCATTCAGGGTGGTTGTGGTTGGTGGGTGTCCCTTTGGTTGATGCTTGGCAATGTGGGTGGATCGATTTCCTGCCTGTTGGGCCCTGTCCGGGGCCTCCCCCGTATAGGGCCACAGTGTCACTGGACCCCCCTGTCTCAGCCCCAAGGTCTTACGCTGCTATATTATTGTGCTGGGGGAGTAGGGTCAGTTCTCCTTCTCCACTATAAATCCTTGTAGATCTAAGGAATGCATTTTCAAAATTTTCCCTGTCGCCTGCCGTTTTAAACTTAGGAGGACATGAGGTCTTGGCCCACACCTGCGGAGTACCAGGCTTGAAAGACTCGCTGCTGTCCCTGTCCAAAGTCCTCCTGGTTGTGTTGCAGATCAAGAAAACCAGGTTGTGTTGCAGATCAAGACCCCTCCCCCCCGTGTTGTCCCTGTCCTTGTCCATCTGGTCATGTTTCCGACCTGGACTAGGTTTAAATAGACTCTGGACTCAGCCCCCATGCATTTATTAATTATTACAATTTGCACTCTTAATATGTTCACCCGGCCCAGCCAGAAGAGGACTGGTCACCACTCTGAGCCTGGTTCCTCTCTAGGTTTCTTCCTAAATTTCAGCCTTCATAGGGAGTTTTTCCTAGCCACTGAAATTCAACACTACTGTTGTTTGCTCTTTGGGGTTTAAGGCCAGGTGTTTTGTAAAAGCACTTTGTGACAACTGCTGATGTAAAAAGGGCTTTATAAATAAATTTGATTGATTGATTGAGTAGACGCATAGGAGAGCAAGAGGAGAAGAATGTAGGGAAGTAGGAGAGAAAAGGAGTAGACGAGGAGAGCAGAGAAAGCAGGAGAGGAATATAGGGTAGTAGGAGGGAAGAGGAGTAGACAAGGAGGAGAGCAGGAGGAGAGGAGTATAGGGAAGTAGAAAACAGGAGGAGTGGAGGATAGCAGGAAGAGAGGTATATAGGGAAATAAAAAACAGGAGGAGAGCAGAGGATAGCAGGAGGAGAGGTATGTAGGGAAGTAGAAAAGAGTAGTAGACGAGGAGGAGAGCAGAGGGAAGGAGGAGAGGACATTATGAGCTTGAGCCTTTAAACACTGAGGATGGGTTGTCAAGCAAAAAAATAATTGAGAAAAAAAGTAGCTCACGACATGTTCGATTTTTTTTATAAGTAGCTCTCATGACAAAAAAGGTTGGAGACCCCTGGTATAGATGTATACATGAAAGATAATGAAAACAAAACTACAAATATTCAAAAAACCTAAAATAAACTAAAAAATAATTAAACATTTAAAAATAATAAATAAAAAGAAAGAGAGAAGAATTGACAACATTGTATGGTTTGGTGACAAGTGTGAAAATAGAGATGTCTCCCTCATGACATCTCTTTTTTGTGTGTGTTATCATCTGTTTTGAGTACAAGTGACGGGGGAGCGGATACACCATGGGGACAGGCAGCAGTAAGAACAACGCCTGCCTGCCGGATCCACTGATCGGACCAGTAAAGATAATGGTGGATAAGTGGGGCACAAAGTATCAGATTTTGGCACAAAGTATCAGATTTTCCATTAAAAGGAACATTTAGCGAGGCTAAGTTAAAAGAATGTAGAAGGACGTTTGAAAAGAGTAAGAAAGGAAAGAAAGATAAAATAAAGTGGGATAACTATGGTAAGTGGGAGAGAGGCTGAAAGAAGGACTGAGAGTGGGAGTAAGAAGATAATGGTAAAGGAAAGTTTGACAGAGGGTGAAGAGAAAGTGAAGAAAAGGAATAGGAATAGAGAGCATTATGAGCTTGACATTCCACGTCCTTAGTGTACTCCAATCCCTGCAGCTCCTGTCCAGCACCGGTCCCGGGCCCCTCTCTATCTCCAACCCAGGCCCGCCCCTGCCACTCCTCTACCCGAAGCTGGGAAACCTCATGGTCTCCCCTACAGGGTTTAACCCTCGTCTGCCTCCACTCCCTCTTCCCACACCACCTTCATTCCTTCTCCTGAACAAGCTCCCATGACTACCAGATCCGGACGATCAGCTAACCCTGACCAGGCTTTCCTTCTGGCTCCACTGGTGTCTTACCCTAACCCACAGCCACGGCCAGCCCAAGTACAGGCTGGCCATAACGAATGGATGCCTGAGGTCAGCATCCAAAAGACTTGGAGACAGGATGAACTGAAGGACATTGCTAATGAAATACCAGATCCCACCAAGGACTCAGCTGAGTTTGGGATTCGCATGATCAAGTTGGTGCGCCTGTACAAGCCGTTGGGAGCAGAGATTGCACACATCACACGTTCCAGGATGAAACTACGCTGGGCAGACGTCCAGGAGGGGTTCAATGAGGACCTTCTCTGGTCCGCAGAGGGGACATACCAAACTCAACTTACTCTTCTCTTGGAGAGAATAAAGACTGCCTACCCCACAGTGACCAACCTTTAGATTAACAGTCTATTGGGTGTCTGTGTGTGTCTGATTGGGCTGCAATCCACAGTTGTTTATCGGGTCCTAAAGAATCCCTGGAAGACTACAGAGACAGGTTGGAGAAGTGTTTCAGGAAATACAGTGGCCTGACCAGCTCTGAGAACTATAATAGCCTGCTAAAGGCTGTCCTGGTGCATGGCCTCCAGCCTGCGATGAGCAAATCTGTGAAACTCACTTGCATTGGGTGGGCGACAGTACCTCTAGAGACTGTAATTGAACATTGTAAACATGCGGACAAGGTCAGCAATTCAGCGGAAAGGGGGGAGGAACTGGTGGTTTTTGGAAGAGTGGAAGAACTCAAAGGGGAGGACAAGGCCGAGGGAAAGGTGGACAGGGGCGGAGCGGGGACCAGACAAGAAATCAGTCATGTTATAACTGCGATAAATACGGTCACTTTTATAGAGAGAGCCCTGAACCGGAGAGACTGGAAGTTGTGGGTGGCAGATGGCAGACGGGACCACCACACAAAGTCACACTCAATAAATCTAAGGATGACTGAAGTGTAGAGGAGACAGCTGACAAATTTTCAAAGAAGCAGTTCCTTAATAGATTTACCAAGTCCAAAGATACTCCTTGTGTTACCCTTCTGATCGAAGGTAAGCCCTTAAGTTTTCTAGTAGATACTGGTGCTGCAATGTCTGTTATCATGCATGACTCCATGTAAAATTTTCCCATGTCAAATGAAACTGTGGACACTGTAGGTGCTTCTGATGTAGAGATGATTGAGTCCTTAACTATGCCTTTATCTGTAGATGGTATTCCAAATCGGCACCAATTCATTTTATCTACATGTTGTCTGTTGGTTGTTAAACCAACTATAGAAAATAATTTCCATAACATGTCCCTGCAATTTGGCTGGCAGAGACCTCGTGCAAATTGGGCATGAAAGTTACCTGTGAACCGGATGGTCTTGTGATTGCATAGCCACAGGAGGACTGTCAGATATTGATGCTGTCTGACATTCAGACAGGTCCAGATTGGCATTATGCATGGGATTTACGACCAGATGCAGACCTTATGCGCCTTAGTGAAATCTACTCCATTGTGCGCTCTCTCTGGAAACAAAATGGTTTGGTCATGCCTGAAGCGGGATTGCATTGCACTTCTCATTTCTCCCCATTGGTTAGGGACTTAAACTATGAGAAGAAATGGCTAGTTAAACCAGGGTCTGAGACTGTGATATGCAGGAATGTGTATATAGGACCAGACCACTGTGTATTAGCGGTCCAATTGACACGCAAACAACAATCATTGTTTGGCTTTACTGATAGGATACCTCACATTTCAATATGGGAGGATGCTGGCCCCTGGCTGGAAACTGTGCTGGATGTGAATGATTGGATTACCATGAAAGATGGTCCTAAATTCTCTCCCACATTGCATGTTTGGTGTGTTCCATTCTATTGGGCTGCCCCGGCCCAGCGAGCTGTTCATGGTGTTGACAGATCTATGCCTCTAATGCAGATGGTCTCATTGCCAATTGTTGATTCCCCGCTGCTTGAGGGCCTTCCTGATACACTGTGGGCTAAAGATAAGTTTGATATTGGACAAATGAAGGGCATTCAGCCCTCACAGTCACACCCAAATCCATGTTCAGGCCCAGTAGGGCTCAGTACCCTCTGAGTAAGGAAGCTGAAGAAGGGATTACTATTTTAACAATGTGGGCACCTCAATGCCCTTTACCAAAGCTGATGGATATCACGCAAGCTCCTTTGCAGAAATAGACATTTTGAGCAGTCTTAATAGACAAATTTGGAGTGGATGTCACGGATACATCACTGAAGTTGGGTGGTGGCAGAAAACTGCAAGAACAAGTGTAAGGAAATGGGTAAGATTCTTGGACTAAAAGAAAAATATATCTTGTGCCGACTTGAAATGAGATGGATAAGTCCATCTCCTCTCATGGAACATATTTGCAATTGGGATCCATTAACTTTTCTGTTGTTTTTTTAGCCATTTTCAATTTGTGGAAAAGACTAAAAATGCTACTCCTATGGCACCAAATGACCGATATTCAAGTAATTTCAGATTTGGCATCTATGGACGAAGGTCTTTAAAATCTATATAAAGTAGGCCAGTATGTCAAAAAACATGGCCGGTATTGACCAATGAACTTGTGCATGGGCGTGTTTTGCATAAATATGCACAAAACTCCAACAGGCATAATGGTATTATAATTCTAATTGGTGCATATGTTAAGAACCATGAGACAACAAAAACAAGTGCAAGCACTTTTCAATCCACACGGTGGCAATGTTGGGATTTTTACATTTGCCAGCTCACCACACTCACCTCATTTGAGTTACAGCCCTGAACAGAGGTACTTAAGTCCATCACCTAAAAGAGAACATATTTGCAATTGGGATCAATTAACTTTTCCTTTATGGTTTTTCGGCCATTTTCAATTTGTGAAAAACCCTTAAAACGCTACTCCTATGGCACCAAATGACCGATTTTCATGTAACTTAATATTTGTAATTTATGGACGAAGGTCTTTGAAATTTGTATATATACCAGAGCCGAACGCCATTTCTCGTCATTAGCATACAAATCGGGCCTATTAGCATATACAGGTGCTGGTCATAAAATTAGAATATCATCAAAAAGTTGATTTATTTCAGTAATTCCATTCAAAAAGTGAAACTTGTATAATGTATACATTCATTCCACACAGACTGATATATTTCAAGTGTTTATTTCTTTTAATTTTGATGATTATAACTGACAACTAATGAAAACCCCAAATTCAGTATCTCAGAA
>JACXGI010015529.1:0-17297 GCA_016801175.1 Esox masquinongy
GGTAGTGTGGGGGAGTGGAGGGTAGTCTGGGGGAGAGGAGGGTAGTGTGGGGGAGTGGAGGGTAGTCTGGGGGAGAGGAGGGTAGTCTGGGGGAGGGGAGGGTAGTCTGGGGGAGGGGAGGGTAGTCCGGGGCGTGAATCCTGGAAGCAGAGGGAGACGGGAGTCAGACGAGCAGGCAGAGGAAGAAACACTAAGCAAACAGGCATAAATGGAGTACAGTCAGCAGCACGAGCACAACATACGAGTGTGGAGTAACGATCCGACAGGGACTGGCTGTCAGGTCTCAGCTTAAATGGTGGTGTAAGGAAGATCAGGACCAGGTGTGCTGGTTCCTGATGAGGAACAGGCGAGGGCTGGCTCAGGTGCTCCTCGATTCCCGCCTTGCACTCGTTGCCCGGCAACCGGAACACAAACACAAAACAGAAAGACAGACAGGGAAAACCGGTTCACGGGGATGGGGTTGTGACAAGTTTTTAGTAAATGGTATCTTCTAATAGCCAATATTCATATGGGTAATTATATTAAACTAGTTATTAGTACATGGTATCTTCTTATAGTCTATATTCATGTGAGTAATGATATTAAACTAGTTGTTAATAAATAATATCTTCTTATAGTCAATATTCGTATGGCTAATGATATTAAACTAGTTGTTAGTACATGGTACGTTCTTATAGTCTATATTCATGTGGGTAATGATATTAAACTAGTTGTTTGTACATGGTATCTGCAAATAGTCCATCACTCCTCTAGTTACCTTTATGTAGATTACTAGTGGACATGTTTAATGTGGACCTGTGATATATGAGTCTGTCTGTCTCCATAGTGACTACAGTTCAGATTGGACCACCTGCTAAGCACAAGACCAGAGAGGATTTTTTACATGTGAGGAAATACAATCACACACACAGACACAATCACACATCGTTGTTTGCACTTCATTTTAACGTAAACACACACCCATAGACATGCACACATACACTCGAAACCATACACAGGCCTACATAATGTTTCTTTGCATGCAATTACAATCATAGAGAGAGAGAGAGAGAGGGAGAGACAGACACAGACACACACACACACACACACACACACACACACACACACACACACACCATAGGCAGAAATCCCAAGGGGGTTACAGGGGGGACATGACCCCCACATCCTGGGGAAAACTATGATTTGTCCCCCCCAATATGTAAACATAACTATGTAATTTAATTGAATTAGTAATAACGTCTTATAGATAGTAATAACGTCAAAGATAGCACTTGTGCTGAATATAGACAGTTAATACCGGGTTTAATGGCGCTTTTCCACTGCATGGTACCGACTCGACTCTACACAGCTCGCCTTTTTTGCTTTTCCACTGGCCAAAAGTTAGGATAGTACCTGGTACCAGAACTTTTGTTAGTACCTGCACCGTCGAGGTCCCAAGCGAGCTGAGGCGATACCAAAAGGTGACGTGAAAACACGGAAGAATTCTGATTGGACAGGAGTAACTCAAAGCGTGCAGCAAAGCAAAACAAGCTGTTCTGCTGTTAGCCGTACAGAGTCAGAGACGAGAATGGCGCTTATTTCCGGGTCTGTCCCAGGAGTCCTTGCATTGAAATGTGTTAATTTCAGTGCCAGTGCATAGGACCAGACTCGTAATTTGAGTCATCGTATTTCCCCGTAGGCGGAAAATCCCAGGGGGGACAGGGTGGACATGACCCCCCCAATTATGGGAAAACTTTGATTTGACCCCCCAAATATATAAATGCAAACATAACTAAATAATTTCAATATTAGTAATAAAACACAATGAAAGCACTTGTGCTGAATATAGACACTTCATTGCAGGTTAAAAATTTTGACACCCCCGCCCTCACAGTGGTTTGATCCACTGCCCCCAGCACTCAGCAGTGACGCATCGTGCAGGTGTGGTGCATGTGTGGGAATCTGACCGTCTGTCGTTGGTGGTTGACTCTCAGTAAGTAGTTCAACCAAAGGATATGTTAGACATTTCTTTATTTATACCACTCAATACTATAAAAAAAACATTTCTAACCGTCACCAGCCTTCAGCTTCTCTGCATTGAATTACAGGTCACTCGTTATGTTAGTTAGCGGTTAGCTGATGTTTGCTAGCAAGCTACAGTAACATCAACCAGCTTTTGCAGCTGTTTGAATTCTTGTCAATGGGAGATGCTTGCAGTGCAGTGTATGTAGTGCTCCTTAGATGGCAAGGCGACAGTGTTCGTGTCTACCTTCTGAAAGGCACTCAATGCACGTAGCTAACGTGGGGTTGATCCAGTCAGTTTGTTTTATGTTGGTAGGGTTCACACACACTAGCTGAATTTGCAGAGCTACAGTACAGCAAGCAAACCGATGGTGCGAACTAAAACAGTATTACAGCACTACCTTTGGTGTCCCCCTCAAAAATTGCTCTTGAGAAACTTTTATGTAATTGTACCCTCCAAACTTGATATCAGATTTTCGCCACTGACACACACCAGAGTTGGGGGGGTAACGGATTACAAAAAAACAGTAACTGTAATTTGTTACGTTGCCAACTAAAATATTGTAATCGGATAACAGATACTTTGGGGAAAAAAATATGATTACTTCTTGGATTACTTTAAAAATTAAAAAACATGCATGTCAGATTATTTATATCCTTTAAAAAACATTTTTTTATTTGAACCCAAATAACATTTGCGTGCCTCAGTTGTGTGTGTAATCATCATGTTAGTGACCATAAAGCAGTAGTTTTATTTTCTCTGGTATTGGTTAGTTGGATGGCTGTGAAAAACAATATATCTACGGTAATATTAGCCAACCCATATAAAATGTGATTTAGTTATCTACTATTGAGGCATCTTTCTCAGAACAATGATAGGTGATAGGCCTACCTGGTGTTATATCTTTTACACCCAGGAATTGTTTAGAATATTAGGCAACTGTTTGTTAGTTAGCTGTAACATGGCGCTGCCTTCAAGATAAAACATTATATGGAATTTATCACGATATCTGAGGAGAAAAGGTGTGTCGGGAAGGACTCTGCCAAAGGATGATGATTTGTATTTGATGCAGTCACCTCAACTCCATACAGACAGGCCATTTAATTCTGCTTGCTTTGCATCTCAGAAAATTGCGTTCATTGGTTTTCATTGGCTGTTGACGACATTGACTTTAAAATAAGAGTGCAGGTGTATGATCACAGTATATTTATATGACTTGCGTTTTGAAAAAACATCGCTGTTGGCTCTATTAATCGCAGGTTTCATTCGCGTGGGTAAAACTTATGTGCGGGTGTTCATGATTGCGAACGTGCATACGCGTGCCTGGGGTTTCTGCAACGTTTTGATTTATTTTATACAATGACGTCGATACCCTTTTGAGAAATTGCCATTTATTTTTCAACAATGTTTTGAAAGCAATTAAACACAAAGTACAAACTATTCCTATTTGTTTTCTAATTCCTCTAAATATGAAAGTAATCTGAGTCTGAGTTACGTTACTGATTACAAATATGGACAGGTAGAGAGGGCGATAGAGACCCACACACATACACACACACAGAAAGGGAGAGACACAATGTCACTGACTTTGCTTTTCATCCTCTTAGATTCCTGCCAGCTGACATTGGATCCCAATACAACAAATCAGTCCCTGTGTCTGTCTGAGGGGAACAGAAAGGTGACATGTAGTGATGAGGTCCAGTTCTATCCTGACCATCCTGACAGATTTACCGTCTTTAACCAGGTGTTGTGTAGAGAGGGTCTGTCTGGAGTCTTACTGGGAGGTAGAGTGGAGTGGGGGAGGGGTTAATGTAGCCGTCTCATATAAAGAGATCAGCAGGAAAGGAGGTGGTTCTGGGTGTTCTTTTGGTTATGATGATCAGTCCTGGATGTTATTCTGCTCCATATTAGGCACAAATTTCTGGCACAAAAGTACCAGTACTGATATCCGTGTCCCCTGGTCCTCGAGTAGGAGTGTATCTGTACCACAGGGCAGGAACTCTGTCCTTCTACTTTGTCTCTGACACAATGACCCTCCTCCACAGAGTCCAGACCACATTCACTCAGACGCTCTATCCTGGGTTCACTCTTTATAATGGATCTCTGAAGATACTGACACCTATTCAGTGATACATCTATCAGTCTGCTGCTATCAATGTATGATTGATTGACTGTGGCTAAAGACTGATTTTAGATTAGAGATATCATATGGAACAGCATGATATAGTAACAAATGTACACAGGTTTCAGTCAAACCAAGTGTAATAGCCAGAGCTTTTGGTTCCTGAATGAACATGAACACAACAAGACATGCACCTCATGTTGAAGGGAGTTGATTGACAGCAGAAATGAACCAATCACTTTGGAGTTTAGTTTAGTCAGTGTCTAGAATTCTGCTGAACTATTTAACAGAGAAGTTTCTTCTTGATACAAAGTGTTGGAGGTGGTTGTTTATCTGTCAACAGAAATATATTTATAAATATAAACCCAGTGTATTTAAAGAATTGTTAAATGTTGTACAAAACAGAATTTATTTCTATTATGAAATGTTTTGAAAATAATGTAATTATTGACTGTGTAGAATGTTTCTGTGTGAGATGATTTCAGGTAAACAGAGTAACCTCTTATCTGTTGTTATCTAGTGTGATTGATGGGGTAGATAGGAGTTGATTCATACATTTAATTATTATTTACCTTTGGTTCATATTCAACATACATTGGTTCATATTTTATGTGTGATCATAGATTTGGGAATCTTTCAATAACAGTCATTTGTAGACAGTCTGTTATGCTTTCTAGTAAATTCTACCTGTACTAGTCTATAATTACTGTCCAGTCTAATTATGTTACATTTGGGACACGTTGTAGAGGGACTCGTTTTTACATTTCAATTAAACTTAATAAAGGATTTCCTGTAACTGTCATCATTATAAAGAGTTTGATTGCACAGGATCTTTAAATAGTCTCTGTAGTCCTGTCAGGCTATCTTGTTGACTAAAACATTCACTCATTCAACATCTGTGCTGTGTTAATTCCTGGCTAAGTTCAGTTGATATCATGAAGTTCACTCCATGAGTTGGCCTCTGTTGTTTTAAAACTGCTTGTCATTCTAAATATTTTTTCATACAATCTATGTGGTTTATCTTCAGTGGCAGAATGTTGTTTCAGATAAAACTTGGTTCTAAAGCATTTTCAGAAACTATGGTATTTCTCCCGTGTTCAACTTTATATGTATTCCCCAGGGTGAGGGGAAGATAAACAAAGTTAGAAATAAATAGATATTACTGATATTCATATGACACATTTGCATACCCTTGGAGTATTGGTAATATATGTACCATTTGTAAAGAAAACATGAGTGAGCAGGCAAAACACAAGTCTTTTATTTAATATAGGATTCACATTCAACTGTAGATAATAACAGAATGGCACATATCATAAAAATAATATGGTAACAATGGAAAAAAATGAACTGACCCCTGTTTAAAAGTCTGCATACCCTTAGTTCTTAATACTGTGTATTGCTCCCTTTAGCATCAATGACAGCGTGCAGGCTTTTGTAATAGTTGTCTATGAGGCCCCATGGTCATGCAGTATTTGGTCATCTTGCATGAACCGCACGTTTGAGATTTCTCCCGAGTGGCTCTGTGATATTAAGGTCAGGAGATCGATGGCCACTCCAGAACATTCACCTTTTTCTGCTATAACCACTGGAGGGTCAACTTGGCCTTGTGCTTAGGGTCATTGTCATGCTGGAAAGTCCAAGAGCATCTCATGCGCAGCTTTCGTGCAGAAGAATGCAAATTTTCTGCTTACATTCTGCATTCATCTTGCCATTAATTTTCACAAGATTCCCCGTGCCTTAAGAGCTCACACACCCCCACATGCTTCACATTGGGGATGATATTCTGTTCACTATTGGACTTTATGACCCATCTCCAAACATAGCGCTTATGGTTGTGACCATATAGCTCTATTTTTGTCTCGTCCCTCCAAATCTCGTGCATTGTGGGATTGTTGACGTGCTGTATGCTGCTTGCTGTTGCCTACCTGGCTACCTGCCAAACTTTTTCGAATTTACTCTATATAAACTAATTGGTTAAATAGAGTCTACACCGGGACTTTATTTGGACATAATTAACGGAACTACTCTCCCCCGAACACCCGAAGAAGTACCATTATTATGCCTTATCACCGTAATTGTTGTAGCTACAACACAGAGGAGAACTATCATCTTCAGGTAAAGATAGCAGAGTTAGAGGCTCGGCTTCAGACGCAAATGTCAGGCAAGTATTATGTTAGTGTAGAAATGGAAAAAACTGTGTCCGTGCCACCAGGAAGAAATGACAGTTTTGTTAGCCCCTCGGCACAGCTCCTGCAGCCGGGCAAAAACTTTCTCTTGGTCACCGGGAAAAAATGCAGTCGAACAGTTAAACCTGTGTTGCTGCTAGAGCCGACTGAGATTTTCAACAGGTTTTCCCCACTGGAGTCGGAGTCAAGGCCCGAGCCGTCTTCGGAGGGGAATGATCGGCAGGCATTTTCTACCGGTGGCCCGAAAAAACTGAAAACTTTAGTCATCGGCGATTCCATTACCCGCAGTATTAGACTAAAGAATCAGCCGGCGATTGTACACTGTTTACCGGGGGGCAGAGCCACCGACGTAGCATCAAATCTGGGGTTGGTACTAGCTAAAACTCTAAGTCTAAAACTGTCAAGTATAGAGAGTACAGAGATATTGTTATTCACGTTGGCACCAACGACGTTAGGATGAAACAGTCAGAGGTTACGAAGCAGAACATAACATCAGTGTGTAAAGTAGCTAGAAAGATGTCGGCATCGAGTAATTGTCTCTGGCCCACTCCCAGCTAGGGGTAGTGACGAGCTCTACAGCAGACTTGCGCAACTCAATCGCTGGCTGAAAACGGAGTTCTGCCCATCGCACGAGGTAGAGTTTGTAGATAACTGGCTCTCTTTTTGGGACTCTCCCAGAAATAGGGCCTGATCTGCTGAAGAGCGACGGACACCATCCTAGCTGGAGTGGTGCTCTTCTTTTATCTAGGAACATTGACAGGAGTCTCACTCCTATTGCCTCACCATGAGATAGGGTGCAGGTCAGGCTGTTAGCCAGCCTGCTAGCATAGAGGAGTCTGTCGATAGCATAGCCAGAGTAGTTAGTAAGTTTTACCTATTGCCACTGTGATTCGTTCCAGGCTGAGAAAAGTTAAACAAGGTAGTGCTAACAATAGCAACCTTATTAAGATAAAGCCTTCCTCCACCTCGGTCACAAATAAAAATGACTGTATCACTTGCATCTCAAAATGGGACTCCTAAATGTTAGATCCCTTGCTCCAAAGGCAGTTGCAGTAAATTAATTAATCTCTGATCACCATTAGAAACCAAATATCTGACTCCTCCTTAAATAGTTATAGTCCCCAAAATCTCAGTTCTCCTGAGAATGTCCTGAACCTCCCTGACCAGGTGTCAATGGGGACACTTGAATTTTTTGATCCCGTATCGCTCAACACATTCATTAAATTTGTTATGAGTTCTAAACCCACAAATTGTCAGCTAGACCCAATTCCAACTAAATTACTTAAGGAGCTATTTCCTGTGCTAGGTTAGCCAATGTTGAACATAATAAATTGCTTCCTTTCCTCTGGATAATTTCCACTAAAAACAGTGGAAATTAAGCCTCTTGAATCTGGATCCTGACATATTAAACAATTATAGGCCAATATCGAACCTCCCATTCCTCTCAAAAATCTTAGAAAAATGTGTTTCCCAACAACTGAATGCCTTCCTGAAGACAAATAACATTTATGAAATGCTCCAGTCCGGTTTCAGACCTCATCATAGTACTGAGACTGCACACGTGAAGGTAACAAATGACCATCTAATGGCCTCAGACAAAGGTTCCGCATCCGTTCTGTTGCTTCTTGATCTTAGTGCTGCTTTTGACACTATTGATCACTCCCTTCTCTTAGAGAGACTGGAAACCCATATTGGGCTACGTGGACATGTTCTAGCCTGGTTTAAATCTTATTTATCTGAAAGATATCAGTTCGTATGTGTGGATGGCATATCCTCTGACAAATCAAAGTTATGTTTTGGTGTTCCTCAAGGCTCGGTTCTGGGCCCATTATTGTTCTCACTATATATGCTGCCTCTGGGTGATGTAATCCGGAATCACAATGTCAATTTTCACTGTTATGCTGATGACACACAATTATATATTTCAATGAAGCATGGAGAAGCCCCAAAATTAGCTACTTTGGAAGCATGCGTTTCAGATATTAGGAAGTGGATGACAGAGAACTTCTTGCTTTTAAACTCAAGAAAAACAGCAATGCTCGTTTTTGGACGCAAGAAACCAAGAGCTTTGTTGGCAGATCTCAGGTGAACCTCGACGGCTGCATGGTTGTATCCCAAAAAACGGTAATAAACCTTGGCGTTACCCTTGACCCTGACCCCTCCTTTGATGAACATAAAATATGTCTCAAGAGTTGCTTATTTTCATCTTCGAAACATTGCAAAAATCAGAAACTTTCTATCAAAAACTGATGCAGGAATACTAATCCATGCTTTTGTTACTTCTAGATTAGATTACTGCAATGCTCTTCTTTCCAGGTTACCCTGACAAATCAATAAATAAACTTCAATTAGTGCTGCACATGGCTGCTAGAATCCTAACTACAACAAAAAAAATTTTAACACATTACTCCAGTACTAGCCTCTTTACACTGGCTGCCTGTTAGGGTTAGGGCTGATTTTAAGGTTTTATTGTTAACCTATAAATCAATACATGGACTTGCTCCTACTTACCTCGCTGAAATGATCCAGCCATACATATCTACACGTAACTTTAGATCGCAAGATGCAGGCCTTTTAATTGTACCTAGAATTTCTAAACAAACAGCCGGAGGCAGGGCGTTCTCTCATAGAGCTCCACTGCTGTGGAATGATTTGCCAATTAAGATTAGAAATGCAAACTCAGTGCAAACTTTCAAGTGTCTACTAAAGACTCATCTCTGCAGCATGGTCTATGATTAAGTGTAGTCTGGCCCAGGGGCATGAAGGTGACCAGAAAGGCTTGATACTGTCCACCCTTGCTGTTTGCCAGGTGGGCTCTCATTGCCACTGGGATGCCCTCCCTCCAATGCCATTCGGGGGCGGAGTCACTGGCCTGTTGTTGTCTCACTGTTGTGCACATCGTGCAATTGGGCTGTACTCTGCTGGCAATACTCGGCCCTCATTCAGGGTGGTTGCGGTTGGTGGGGGTCCCTTTGGTTGATGCTTGGCAATGTGGGTGGATTGATTTCCTGCCCGTTGAGCCCTGTTTGGGGCCTCCCCCGGATAGGGCCACAGTGTCACTGGACCCCCCTGTCTCAGCCCCAAGGTCTTACGCTGCTATATTATTGTGCTGGGGGAGTAGGGTCAGTTCTCCTTCTCCAATATAAATCCCTGTAGATCTAAGGAGTGCATTTTATAAATTTTCCCTGTCTCCTGCCCTTTTAAACTTAGGAGGACATGAGGTCCTGGCCCACACCTGAGGAGTACCAGGCTTGAAAGACCCGTTGCTGTCCCTGTCCAAAGTCCTCCTGGTTGTGTTGCAGATCAAGACGATACCTGACGATTTCAGCTGCCACTGTGCTGACACCTCCCCCTCCTCGTGTTGTCCCTGTCCTTGTCCATCTGGTCATGCTTCCAACCTGGACTAAGTTTAAATAGACTCTGGACTCAGCCCACATGCATTTATTAATTATTACAATTTGTCCTCTTAATATGTTCACCCGGCACAGCCAGAAGAGGACTGGTCACCCTTCTGAGCCTGGGTCCTCTCTAGGTTTCTTCCTAAATTTCGGCCTTTTTAGGGAGTTTTTCCTAGCCACTGAAATTCAACACTACTGTTGTTTGCTCCTTGGGGTTTTAAAGGCCGGGTGTTTTGTAAAAGCACTTTGTGACAACTGCTGATGTAAAAAGGGCTTTATAAATAAATTGATTGATTGATTGATCATAAACTAGATGTTATTAATATAATATATGGGATTTCAGGTAAACAAAACGTTTGTAAGTGCGCCTTCTCAAATTGTACAATGAGCATTAACGCAAGATTGTTTTCTACATATGAACAGATACTATATGAGTAGTTTCAACATTTCAACGTTGTGATAAAATGTTATTAACATTATGACAATCTGCATACAGCTGAATCTTTCTTCTCTATATATCAACCAACAGAGTGAACCGGGTGATGTTGGAGACTACTACAACACCATAACGGCTTCAGTCACGGAACCCCCCCACCTTGTGGCTCTACAGCGTCTGAGTTTTGTTTCATTGTTGCCCCATTGCACAATGATTGAAAGCTGAAGGTAATACATCTTTAACAGTATGAAAATGTTCGTTTGAGTTAATAGTACACCTCTATAGGTGTAACTATTGTCTCTGTAGTTAATCCTAACGGTAGCTGTCCCTCCTACTGCTAGATGCTGACCCTAGAACATAGCCTGTCATCCAGACTTCAGAGGTAAGAGAAATTCTACTTAGGGATTGAGTAAATATGCACATCTCATTATTACACATCTCACCTAAAATTGAAGGTTTAAAAAATATGGTCAGTAATCAGTAATGTGTCTTTAAATTCAACCTTCTGGGTAAGTTTGTAACTTTTTGCCATATAATGCAAATCAAAGGTTAATGCTGACTTAAAATACACATTCTCATTTCACAAATCATCATTGCTCATACACACACATGTAGCCGAGTCATCAGTTTTATTTTTAACAGTATTTTGACTCCAACTGTGTATTCAACTTAGACATAATGTCTGATCAACCCTGGTTTGGTTTAGCTTTAGCTCCTAGTGGTTTACCCTGGCCGCTTTAGCGGCCGTACTGAAAACTTATTATGCACGATGCGACAGCCAATCAGGGCATGCCTGCCCCTTTATAGGACCCTTGAGCCCAAAGAACGCCCTCCCTTTTTATTCAGCACATGCTTGCAGAGTTTACCGTTACTTATCATTTTGCTTCAGCCTGAGAATTTTTGTCGTCGACATTCTTTAGTTCGACGTGTCATCATTAAGAAATCTTTCGCCGTTGCGCCGACCTGCCACCGGATCAGGACCATCACCGTTCGTGTTTCCTGCCTGGGACCAGCCCACGCTCACGAGGGACCCCCCGGCTTGCTACTCTTTCCCTCTCTACACGTGTAGAAAGGGCAAACTTTTTCGAAGAGGAGGTGGACGTCTCTGCCGTATTGAGTTCCAGCAACGACGACGACCAGATGTCTGAGGAGGACGCTCCGACGCCGGACCCGACCCCCCTGACTCAGCGAGACCCGCTCCCTTCCCGTGTGGTTTGTGGTGGCGGGTCTCACGCTTCTCCCTCTCTCCCGGGCGAAATAGATGGCAACCTCTCTTCTTCTGCTTCCTGCCGCCCGCCCCCCCTCCGTGTGGAGTTTGCGGGCATGATTGAGAGAGCAGCGCTACGTATCCAGCTGCTCCTGCTTCCACTGCCGACACCGAAGGAACCTTCAGACATGTCCTTCGGCTCCTGGGCCGAACGTGTCAAACCGGTGGACTCCCCTGCTCCTGAGGTCTGCGGTTTTAAAGCTTTCGCCGACGGTTCCTGGTCCGCTCCAGCCTCTGCAAGAGCTCCCGTTAAATCCTACGCCACCTTCACCAGAGTCGACGGTAGGCAGAATCCCATCAGCTCGGCCATTCCTCCTTTAGAACCTGAGCTGGCTGCGCATTTCCTGCCTTCTTGGGGTTGTTCGGGGAAGAAGGCTGCCCTACCATCCACCAAGGACCGCTACATGGGGCAGTTATGAGATAAAGTTTACGTTTTGGGATCACAGGCCCTGGCCGCGGCGAACAACGTTGCTCTCCTCTGTCATCACGTGACGTCAAAGAGGTAGCCGGTTACCTTAAGACTATTCTCCACCTTAACCAGGCTCAGACAGTTTGTACCAGACACGCAGTGGCTTCTTCCGTGGTCGGACACCGTCACCTGTGGCTGTCTCTCTCCTCCTTACGCGACGCCGATCGCGCACCCCTCCTGAACGCACCACTATCCCAGGAGGGCTTGTTCGGTGACGCTGTTCACACTGCCATAGCCTCTTTTAAGAAGACTGAGGAGGGAAGGAAGGAGCTATCTCATCACCTTCCTTTGGCTAGCCGCTCTTCTCATTCGGCCTCACGTCCTTCTTATCATCGCCCGGGCTCCTCTGCTAAGCGCCGCCAGCGCCGCCAAGTCTCTGCTCCCGCCTCCTCTGCTGCCTCCAGCCTCCTCCTACTGCTGCGGCTCCTGCTCCCCCTCCCATGTGACGCAGGCAACCCGCCCCCAGACTGGATCATCCGTGGCCGTCTAAACAACCCAGACAGTCCTGACTGGGCGTGGAGCAGGCTGCGAGTGGCAACGTTGCCCTCACGGCCCCCGCCTCTTCCACCATCAGCAGAGTAAGGGCAGAGTCTGACGGTGTCACGGATTCAGCCCAACTATCTTTTCCTTTCAATAAACAAGCTAAACTTTGCTTGGGTGTGAGTTGTGCTTCTGTGCAGACTCAGGCGGTGTCTGAGCCTGTTAAATCACTTGTACCTTTTGCATGCTCTAGTTTGCCTCCTTCGGTGGCTGTTAGAGACACAGCGAGCACTCTCTCTGTCTCTATGTCTGCCCCGTTGGATATGAGCAGTGGCGCGAACGAGAGGCTTATCCCTCGTTCTCACCCTGCAGCCTGCAGGTATTCTAATGTTTTTGCTTGTGCATGCTCTATTCCTTTTCCTATTCAGTGTAATGGTAAGAGCTATGTTGACTGTGTTCAGGGTAGTGAGTCTTTTCAGGGAGTTATAGGTAAAACTACTCTCTCCTCCCTATCCGCCACTTCCCTTAGACATAAGCGCCGGCTAGGGGGTTATGTCTAAGGGACCGTGTTTACATTCACTTGCCTTCAGTGAAGCGTTTGCTTATGCAAATGCCGAGTGTCCTGAGAGTTCACTTGGGGTTACAGATGTAACCCTGGTAGCTTCTCAACCCGATCGCTATGAGGGGATTACACGCCAGGTAATGTCGCGGGCTCTCGCCTCCTTCTCGCTACCTGTTCCTTCTGATTCCCCCGTTCCCGTCTGCGCTACTCGGCGTCTCCTTGACATCGCGTCCCCACTCAGGGTGCAACGTCCGCGTATGCAAATGCCGGGCTCCGTTCTCACTCAGCTTCCTATGAGTGAGAGAGCTTTTCCTAATGAACAGCGGGATGGCTCAGTGGTTAGCGCGCTCGGCTCTCGTTCTGTAGACCCGGGTTTTCTCAGTTTTTTCTCATCCCTTTCTCTCTCTGCCCTCCTTGGGCCGTGTCTCTTCCTCTCCGGCCGAGCTCTGCGGCGGTAGGGGCAGAGGGGGAATTCAAACTCTTTCTGGCCAACGCCCCCCAACTTCATGCTCTTCTTCTCTCAGAGCGTTATTGGGAGTGGCGTCATTACTGTACAATGTCAGCCTGGCTCGATCGAACAATCAGACTGAGTTATCTAATTCAGTTTTGCTCAGCTCCACCCCCCTTCTCCGGGATAGTGGAGACCGTGATGTCATCGCCCGACAGAGCGTCTGCTCTACTGTCAGAGGTGACAGACTTGTTGAGCAAAGGTGCGATCTCCGAGGTCCCGGAGGATCTCAGACAGGACGGTTTTTACTCCCGTTACTTCCTGGTTCCCAAGAGAACGGGAGGAGTGAGGCCGATCTTGGATTTGCGCATGCTGAATGCGCACGTAGCCAAACGTCTGTCCGTATTCCGTATTGCTACGCTCTGGCCCCACGCACTTTCTCCAAATGTCTGGAGGCAGCGCTGGGGCCCCTACGCAGGGCAGGCATCAGGATTTTAGCCTATCAAGACGACCTCCTGATTCTAGCATCGTCCCTGGAATTGGCCAGGATGCACAAATTCCGAGTGGTGTCTCTTCTCATGCGATTAGGTCTCGCTGTGAATTGGCAGAAGAGCGTGCCAAGGCCAGCCCAGCGGGTTTCTTACCTGGGTCTGGTCATGGACACGCGCACAATGACAGCGCGCATTTCAGACTTGCGGGCTCTCGATTTGCTTCCGGTTCGGACCATCATGTCCCTTTTGGGCATGATGGCTGCGGCGCATGCAGTAGTTCCTCTGGGCCTACTGCACATGCGCAGCCTACAGGCCTGGTTCGGGGAAGCCCAGGTGGACCTATTCGTGTCCAGACCGAACGCACACTGTCGCCTGTGGTTCTCCCTGTCCCAGACGGATCGCCCCCCTCTGGGGGTGGACACGTTTGCGCACCACCCCTGGCCTCGGGACTCCTTCATGCATTTCACCCGCAGCGTCTGCTGGCTCGGATCAAAGCGGAAGGGCTTCGGGTCATCCTAGTTGTGCCCGATCGCCCTGTGGCTATCTGGTATCCAGAGATGATCCAGTTGCTTGTTGACCGCCCATGGACGGTCCTGCTCAGACAGGACGCACTGTCCCAAGCGGAGGGCTAGATTCTACACCCTCCATCACTGTCGGGAACTCTCATGTTCTGGCCCCTGAGCGGGACAGGCTTTTGAATAGAGGTCTGTCCGCTGCAGTGGTCCGCACCATCCAGGGTGCTAGGGCAGCATCCACGTCCAAGGTGTATTCCACTCACTGGAATATGTCTGTGTCGTGGTGCACGCAGAGGTCCTCGGACCCTTCGTGTTGTCCTGTGGATGAGATCCTGTCATTTCTGCAGTATCTCTTTGATATGGATAGGTCTCCTTCGACCATCCGTGGATACGCATCGGCCATCTCTGAGTGTCATGAGGGTTTTCCCGGAAACACGGTTTTCAGCCACCCTCTCCTCCGTCGCTTCCTGTTGGGTACGCGTCGTCTACGCACGGTGGCCAGGCTGGGTGCTCTGCAATGGGATCTGGCCAAGGTGCTGGGCGTTCTCTGTGAGCCCCCATTCGAGCCTTTGCAGCAGTGTTCTCTTAAGTTGCTCTCCCTTAAGACTACCTTGCTCATCGCTCTGTGCTCTGCTAAGAGGGTGAGTGACCTCCAAGCGCTCTCGGTGCGCCTGGGCTGCCTGACCATCAGAGAGGACTTAGGCTCCGCTACTCTGAGACCTTATCCGTCTTTCGTACCCAAGGTTATCACCAGCTCTTTTCAATCTAGGATTATCGACTTACAGGCCTTCTTCCCTCCTCCACACGTCCGTGAGGAGGACGAGAGGCTCCACTGTCTGTCCGGTACGCGCTTTCGCCCTTTACGTAGAGCGCACCAGCTCTATCAGACTGACTCCCCAGCTGTTTGTTTGCTATTCAGATTCCCGGGTGGGTCGTCTGCTTTCTAAGCAGCGTCTCTCCCACTGGCTTTGTGACTGCATTACTTTGGCCTACAGGGCATCTGGTTCCGTGGTTCCGGATGGCCTCCGTGCACACTCCACGCGGGGTGTTGCAGCCTCGTCTGCCCTTTTCCACGGGGTCAGGGTAGATGACATTTGTGCTGCGGCATCGTGATCGTCGCCTTCGGTGTTTGTCCGTTACTATTTACTGGATGTGTCTCCTTTATCCCTTGTTCATTCGGTTCTTGGTGCAGCTGCCCAAGATCTCTGAATTTTGATGGGGAATCTCATGCTTTGCCTTGATTCCATCTTTGCTCTAGCGCTATAGAGATTCTGTTGCTTGCTGGCTTAGTGGTATTGTCACTGCCTGCCAATACATTGCGTGCGGGTTCGCCACCTCCTTGGGTGTTCCTCTTATTGTCATTTGTTATTTTTTTGTTTACCCATGCCCCTCATCTTGTGATGTGTGGTGCGTGAGTATTGTTGTGCTTAGGTGGAACGGATTTGTTTCGCTTGAGCTCAACATCCCTTCTTCCCCCTGGGGTGGCCTATGTGTTCATAGGCCTACTCTGGGGGAGGATTCCATCATTAACGCATTCGATCATCCCTCCTCTGACCTCGTCAGCTCTTGGGGGATGTTTTCGTCTTGGGGTTTTAGGGGACAGTTTTTATACTGGACCCTACGAGCCGTGCTGGTTGGTCCGGCAGGGAGTACATCCTTGGCTCGCTCGCTCCGGCGTGAACCACTAGGAGCTAAAGCCCCTCTAGGGGGCGGAGCTCCACTACATATAACGTTAGTTACCTGGAATGTAACTCCGGTTATATTAGTGGAGCGGAGCCCCCTAGACCTGTTGCCCTGCAGTCCCAGGAGTTGCTGAATAACACTCGGGAGGGCGTTCTCTGGGCTCACGGGTCCTATATAGGGGCAGGCGTGCCCTGATTAGCTGTCGCATCGTGCATAATGAGTTTTCAGTACGGCCACTAACGCGGCCAGGGTAAACCTCTAGGAGCTAAAGCCCCCCTAGGGGGCTCCGCTCCACTCATATAACCGGAGTTACATTCCCGGTAACAAACGACTACAAACCTCGTGTGAAACATAGGGTTTGTATCAACCAGAATATACTATGGTTGTACTAAGGAATATTTGCAAACCAAAAAAACACCTGCAGTTATACTAATGAAAACTTCTAACAAGAAACAAACACAAACGTATACAGCCAATTAAAGCATACTACAAAAAAAATAAACAATCACCAATCCGCATGGACCAAACCACTCACTACTTAAACGGATTTCACTCATCCGGTGAAATGTTACTACAAACATGGTCTTGTAAAACCTTACATGTTGACATACCATCCAGTCGATTGAAAAATGACATGGCTACTAGGCCACAATGGTAAAGCACTTCCTGCGTAGATCCTTTACCACCACGAAGTCACCCAGCTCAATCCTGTGGTTGCCTGTGTGTTGGAGTGATGGAAGAGTGGCTGTGACTCTTGGGAACAGAACTTTCAGAATATTACTAAGACTTTTACAGTATTCAGTAATTCATCATCCATTCCCTGGAGAGTCAACCCGCTCTGAGGGAAAGGTGTGTTAGTCATTCTCATAGGTCATCCAGTGACATGAGGGGAAAGACCAGTGGCCTAATGTGTTCTCTCACACATCATCAAAGCCAATACTCATCAAAGCCAATGATAACACCTTTATCCAAGTCACCCCTGTCTCAGCCTGTAGTTTTGCCAATTTCAATGTGCCATTAGCACACTCTACTGCCCCTCCTGACTGAGGGTGGTAACTACAGTGTGTCCTTAAATCGATTTGCAGGGCTTCTGACATTGAGGTTATTACCTTGTTGACAAAGTGTGTCCCATTGTCTGATGTCAATCGTGTGGGAATTCCCCACCGTAGGATAATTTCTCTGATCATCCCATTCACTACTGCGTCCATGGTGCCTGCAAGGGAAAGCTTCTACCC